>JAVYIG010013652.1:0-46014 GCA_035222895.1 Strongylocentrotus droebachiensis
CGTATATCATTCTATGAATAATGCCCATGGTAATATTCAGCTTTGAGGCTGTACATGCCTCAACTCCGTCATTAAAAATATATATAATTCAGTTTAAAAAAGGCCAACCCTGAAGATTTGTAAAAGATGGAAGAAAAAATTCACTTCAAAACTGTCTAGATAATTGCCCCTTTATTGACTTTCTCCCATAGCTTTAATAAATGAGCTAATTTGCCAATTTGATGATATTATACATGAATTCAAAGAAATTGTACCAAGCTTCTAAAAACTTTCTAGTTAACTTCTTGTAATCATTAGTATATACAAATTAACTATGACGATGATACAGCTACTGACCTAAAATTCATATGTTATAAAACAGAAGTGTCCGAAAACGAATCTCTTCCGATTTGTTGTAATATTCCTGTCCGTTTGTAATTAATGTAAGCTTCACATGATGTTCTTTTTTGTTGTTGTAAGTAATCTTGTTTATGCGCTTTATATCTAATAAAAAATTGCGCTTTATGAATGTGATATCATTATCAATATATTATTATTACTATGAATATGTTCAAAATGTAAAAAAAATACATACAAACAACTTTACTTATCAACTCTCTGGATATCTATAAAATCGAAAATATTTGGTTATGTAATTAACCATATCCATTTCATCATACAATTCATCAGGTATAAAACTTCACCAGGTATAAAAACTTCACCAAATATCTAGACATTAAAGATAAACTCCAGTTCTGGTTAAAAAAGAAAATTAATTCTCACAGAATCAAACGAAACTTACACTGAATGTTCAAGATTACAAATAAATGACATGTGCCAACCAATTTTGGAAGAAAATGTATACTGGCTGAGTAATGAGCATAGAAAAGACAAGGAAATCTAGGTAGTACTAGCCCCGACACCATTAGTCTAGTTCTGGACCCTATATAGATTTTTGTAATTCGCCGACTATAAACGTTAAGCCGATTGATGGCGCGATCCTTATTGGCTGCGATATCCCCGAGAACTCGCGCGGTTCTCGGGGATATCGCAGCCAATAAGGATCGCGCCATCAATCGGCTTAACGTTTATAGTCGGCGAATTACAAAAATCTATATAGGGTCCAGAACTAGACTACGACACCATGTGTGTTGTCCCATATATAGCTTTCTGTGTACAGTGCTTGTTACTTTACCAAGACTCGGTCAAATTTATTATGATTTTGATGACTCCAGAACCTTGCAGTGCACACCAATACTTACATGCTACATGATCAACTGTTTCTGATCCTTTCCACACCTTTTCTTTCACAAAGGAAATAGAAAATTACTAAAATCTGATACTTCCAATCACCAGAAAACATTTTGCTCTGTATGATAAGGGATCCATGTTGCTTCGCTCTAAGCAAAATTATGAACTTCAAACATTACTGCTATTAATAATCTTGATTTATGTGGCACTTAATATGGAATACCGTCTCTAAGCCCTTTACAGATATTATTACCCCGGTCATCGGATTCATTCACGCACAATGTGCACCATCTCCACTCCCTGGGGAGTATTCCTACCATATGTCACCATGAGGGCATAG
This sequence comes from Strongylocentrotus droebachiensis, assembly GCA_035222895.1. Lineage (NCBI taxonomy): Eukaryota > Metazoa > Echinodermata > Echinoidea > Camarodonta > Strongylocentrotidae > Strongylocentrotus > Strongylocentrotus droebachiensis. The sequence goes on from JAVYIG010013652.1 coordinate 1,571, forward strand.
GCAATTACTAACACAAAGGCTTTCATCATCCTAACGGGTCCCCACTTCTCTCTTGGGTATTGAGTGGCAAATGTAGATTAATGCCTTGCCAAAGGACAACACTGCCATGTTGGGGATCGACCCCTTGAGGCCATGACCTTTGAATTTCAAGTAAAGTGCTTAAGCCACTTGACTACAACACTAACAAGATAATATTGCAAGGTCACATACACCCTCAATAAACATAAAAGCAAACTATGAGTGGACTAGTCGAGGCCTCTGTACTTTTTTGCAGTAGAATAGGGTATGCAAGGAACCGACACAGTAAGTCCGACTTGGGTTCCCTACAATGTATGCCAGATGGTGTGTTATCATTTATTTCTTCTTCATCGTTGACCCATTTGTTGGGTTTTGTTAGGTGGACTTTACACATCTTAGCTGTTAACAGAATTTTCTTTAGGTGATTGGTATTCTTTAAGACTTATTGTGAACTAAAAATATATACACCTACATCATAAATGACAGGAATAAAATTCTTACAGATAGGCACCACCACACTAGTCAATAAAAACTGAATACCAGTTTTGTATATATAAAAATGTACACCATATATTGCAAATTACACCATAAATATCTATTCATCTACAGATCAAGTTTAAATTTTTTTTTAAAAGAAGGAAATTGCACCAATCCAATATTCATGGGTTTATTTTTCTGTTTTTTTCTGATGTGATAAGGCAACTGAGAAGAAACACATAATCTCATCATCAAATTTAAATACACTACCATATATCATATGGTACAGCAATATCATTAATTATGTTGTTTTTATCTCAAATAATTTAAAGGTGAGCTTTGATAATGTGTAACAAATTTCATCTCGACTGTTTTGCAAATGAAAAAAAGTTGACGCAATGCGTAGCACCCCCTCGTCGGGTACAAATAGCCTATATTTAGCAATTTTTGCATATTTTATGAGCTGTGACCTTTGACCTACATACTCCGAAATCGAACTTAGGCTGTACTTTAGAATAATCACTGCCAAAGTGATGAAGGTGCTTCATGCATCTACCTTTTGTTTGCCCTCTTGAAAAGAAGACTTCCACCTGTGTATCATAGAATGTACCGCTGGTGCATAAATGAATAATGATTACATAACTTCCTGAACACATATCCAGCAGTTGTCTCAATGGGTTATGATTTATAGTTTTGTACAAATGCCCTTTATCTGCCCATGTGCAGATAGCATCTCTAAAGTGGCTTATTTAGATGAATTTTATCATAAAATACAAAAATATGAATTTATTTATACTTTATTAAGAATATCATTTTGATTAAGAATAAAAAGGAATATCGATCAGAATGATGAGGTAGATTACATAATTATCATAATAATGAGGTAAAAAGATTAATATATAGCCATTGCATCTGGTATTTAATCACACACACATCACCAGAGTTTTAATTGTTTCTGTCCTAACCAGAATCCAGGAAAACCTTTTAAAAAAACTATTCATTTTTATTGCAACTCTTATTTGATCAACATTATACCATGAATTGTGTACATTGACTTCAATCTAATACATTCTCCATCACGAATTTTGGTTGCGTTTATCTACCAAATTTTTGGCTAGAATCAGGTTTCTCAAACGTCTTTCAGGCAAATTTAGAAGTTGATAAACGCAAAGCCTTTTTTAAAGGGCTTTAGATATGGGCATATCTAAAGACGCAAAAAGGTGTGTTTTGAATGTGACATACAGCCAGAATCACGTTTCTGAGACATCGATAAACGCAAAGCTGTTTTGAACCTCACATACAAATAGGACCACCCAGGCGTTGTGTACAAGCATGTGTGTGAATTTGACCTCCGAGAAACTGTCTGCTTCCCGGGTCAAAACAGCTGGGCAGACACAAGGCCTTTATTTTGAATCGTGAAGGGACGATAAACGCGACATCCCGCAAATCACGATCGTATATAGTGGGGTATGATAGTGGGGTTCAATAGTGGGGTATGATATGTACATATCTAGTGGCAAGCCTTGATAAACGCGCCCATAGTTATATATACAAGTAAATGGAGATATGGAGAGATTGTTTTGAGCCAAAAGGGGGTTCAATCGTATACTTTTACATAGAGTGAACGCCCTTCTGGCTCTCAACAGGTGATACTTAACGGTAAATATACTTTGAGGTCAAAATCTGAATGATCCCTGAATCAATATATATGTACATGTATGTGTCAATTTTTATCCGATGCTTGATAGCACTAACATAAGCACTACATTTGAATGTATATTATAACTAATACTGGTAATAATTCCCTCATAAAAAGCACCTTTTCATGAGGTGACTTACCACAATCATAAAGGTGATAATCATATAGATCAGGCCTTCTCAACTAGTTTATTATAAGTGCCAAAACAAAAATTTATTGAGGTTTAAGTGCCAACCTGTATGTTTGGCGACCGGGTTGAGTCCAGGGGGCAAAGCTAGTGGATTTTAGGGCTTTTTTAAGGCCCAGATGTGGCATTTTCAACACCTTTTTGTTCCATAAAACATCAATCATAATTTCATATTGATGTGAAATAATTAGTACAATACCTAGCTTAAGTCTACACTGGAAGTTAATTTATATGTAGTTATTTTGGTGCAATAAACACGGAAAATGCCAAAATCAAGTGGAAATCAAACAAACAAATGGCTTGCTTACATTTTGGGTTCATGCAACTTCGACTGCGATTTTTTTATTTTGCTTAGTTTTTTATTTTTAAAATCTAATTTTTTAATTTTTTCTTTCTTTAATTTATAATCTTTAATTTTTATTTATTTTTTATCAATTTTTTGGAACAGTCGCGTGCCACTCCGACTGACCGCAAGCGCCACCAGTGGCGCACGCGCCGCCAGTTGAGAAGGCCTTATATAGATCTTCTTTGGAAACGGGTCTAGGTAGAAGATCATAGATCATAGATCATTCTGGTGACTTTCCACACAATCGATAGGGATCAGAATCAAAGTCCTTCTTTGGGAACAGGTCTAGATAGAAGATAGATCATTCTGGTGACTTTCCCCACAATCGACAGGAATCAGATTCAAAGTCCTTCTTTGGGAACAGGTCTAGATAGAAGGTAGATCATTCTGGTGACTTTCCCCACAATCGATAGGGATCAGATTCAAAGGCCTTCTTTGGGATCAGGTCTAGAGACTCAAATCGGTCACATCATACAAACGTCCACATATGTAAAACACAGGATGAAGAGAGAGCCAGCTAGAAAGAGGGTCTTGATCTAATGGTGATCAAAACTGAACTCCTCCCAGAAAGCCAGAACCTGTAATATTTATCCAGAAGGATACAAGTAATAGAGGGTACAGTGTAGGTTACATTGTGTCAAAGGGACAAAGACATGAATGAGAGCCGCCAAGACAATGGACTACTCCGTAGTTTTATGTATGGGCTTAAACATAACAGTGGTGGTATTTCCTGCGAAGGAGATTATGGATGCACTTGGTCTTTCTATGGGGAAGGATTATAAAGATATAAAGTTGGCTTTTAAGTGCATCTCAAATATGAGGGTACTTTACTGGGTTTTGGGACGATACTACACAACAATAGATCATTCTGGTGACTTATTTCCACACAATCGATGGGGATCAGATTCAAAGGCCTTCTTTGGGAACAGGTCTAGATAGATGGAAAACAGATCATTCTGGTTACTTTCCACACAATCGATAGGGATCAGATTCAAAGGCCTTCTTTGGGAACAGGTCTAGATAGATGGAAAACAGATCATTCTGGTGATTTTCCACACAATCGATAGGGATCAGATTCAAAGGCCTTCTTTGGGAACAGGTCTAGATAGATGGAAAACAGATCATTCTGGTTACTTTCCACACAATCGATAGGGATCAGATTCAAAGGCCTTCTTTGGGAACAGGTCTAGATAGATGGAAAACAGATCATTCTGGTTACTTTCCACACAATCGATAGGGATCAGATTCAAAGGCCTTCTTTGGGAACAGGTCTAGATACATGGAAAACAGATCATTCTGGTTACTTTCCACACAATCGATAGGGATCAGATTCAAAGGCCTTCTTTGGGAACAGGTCTAGATAGATGGAAAACAGATCATTCTGGTGACTTTCCACACAATCGATAGGGATCAGATTCAAAGGCCTTCTTTGGGAACAGGTCTAGATAGATGGAAAACAGATCATTCTGGTTACTTTCCACACAATCGATATGGATCAGATTCAAAGGTCTTCTTTGGGAACAGGTCTAGATAGAAGATAGATCATTCTGGTGGCTTTCCACACATTCGATAGGGATCAGATTCAAAGGCCTTCTTTGGGAACAGGTCTAGATAGAAGATTGATCATTCTGGTGACTTTCCACACAATCGATTGGGATCAGAATCAAAGGCCTTCTTTGGGAACAGGTCTAGATAGAAGATTGATCATTCTGGTGACTTTCCACACAATCGATTGGGATCAGAATCAAAGGCCTTCTTTGGGAACAGGTCTAAATAGAAGATTGATCATTCTGGTGGCTTTCCACACAATCGATAGGGATCAGATTCAAAGGCCTTCTTTGGGAACAGGTCTAAATAGAAGATAGATCATTCTGGTGACTTTCCACACAATCGATACGGATCAGATTCAAAGGCCTTCTTTGGGAACAGGTCTAAATAGAAGATAGATCATTCTGGTGACTTTCCACACAATCGATTGGGATCAGAATCAAAGGCCTTCTTTGGGAACAGGTCTAAATAGAAGATTGATCATTCTGGTGGCTTTCCACACAATCGATAGGGATCAGATTCAAAGGCCTTCTTTGGGAACAGGTCTAAATAGAAGATAGATCATTCTGGTGACTTTCCACACAATCGATAGGGATCAGAATCAAAGGCCTTCTTTGGGAACAGGTCTAGATAGAAGATTGATCATTCTGGTGACTTTCCACACAATTGATAGGGATCAGAATCAAAGGCCTTCTTTGGGAACAGGTCTAGATAGAAGATAGATCATTCTGGTGGCTTTCCACACAATCGATAGGGATCAGAATGAAAGGCCTTCTTTGGGAACAGGTCCAAATAGAAAACAGATCATTCTGGTGACTTTCCACACAATCGATAAGGATCAGATTCGAAGGCCTTCTTCGGGAACAGGTCCAGATAGTAGGTGGACCCATTGTAGGTAGCAATTGTAAATACAAAGCACAGGAATACAATGTGGGCAATCCAGAAGTTAAACCATAGCCACGTCATCGCGATGGTTATGGAGGCATAGATACCCTGAAAGATCATGTACACCAACAATCTGAACCTGAAAGAGAAAAAAACAGAACATTTAATAATAATAATAATAATCTTTAAAGTCCAATCCAAATTTTATTTAGTTAAACCAAAAATGGAAATTCTTTTTGCCCAATTGATCATGAGCCCGGCAGCGCCAGCAGCGCCAGATCGACGTTGCCCTATCCCTTATTGTTGAACGCCAAACAAGGTAGCAGCAACTCCCGTCTTTTAACGTCTTTTGGTATGACGCGGCCGGGGTCCGAACCCACTACCTCCCGGTTGTGAGGCGGACGCTCTACTGACTGAGCCAATTATAAATGATTAAAAATTCAATTAACCTACTAGTCACACTTTTCTTATAACTTAAAATGTGTTTCCATTGTGTATTTGTCAATATTCATGTCTGGCTTAGTTGCATAACAGCTCAGATTAAAGACAAAGCCAGATAGTCTCGCAAAAGATCTATATTAATTCTGGCATTATTTAGTCAACTGATATATCAAAGGCCTAGGTTGAACTCTCAAAGATCTATTCAAACTGCTGCAACTATAAAACCAAATAAAGAAACAAAACTACTTTTGTCAAGACATGAAAATGAGAAGGTAATGTCACAGAAAGAATTTTCTGTTGATGTTTCTTTCTTTTTTTAATTTAAAAAAACCAAACAGAATTAGGACATTTTATAGAGGCTGAAGAGTCATTTGGCATTCCATAAATCAATAGATTAAACAAACAGACTTTAGGTGGAGTTTAAACAGGCCTAAAGTTTAACGGCATTCAAGATTATGGGTCGATATTCTATGTGTCTTTCCTTTGTTTATCTCAGACTGATAAAAGTGTTAAGTAATCACATATTTTTGGATGTAAAATAGCTATACGTCTGGTGCTATAGTCATGGAACCAAAGAATTAAGGTTCAAAGTCTAGTCAATGTGGTTCAATAAAAGTGTGCTCATGTGTTCCAAACTTTAAAGCACCTTTTCTCTGGATAGACTTATTTGATATAAATGACCATAGGATGGAATCTTTCAGGACATATCATAAATATATTTCTTAGTTTGTACAATTATAAAGAATAATTCATTTAGTTGAAAAGGGTATACCGGTATATTGATGATTATTCAATTTTTGTTTTCTTCATTAAATTTACAATTACCATTAACCCCCCCCCCCCCCACCCTCCCTGTATGATTGCTGGTGTTTGTTGGTGTAGTGTGTTATTAGGATTACCTAGTTAATCTGTATCAATCTTTTATTTTGTTATTGCTATTGTTTTACTTTATACCATGTATTTTTCCCTTAACTGAGAACTACTCTGTACAATATTTTATAAACTTTTTTGTAGTTTCTGTTTTTTTCTCTTACTCTTACTATGTAAGTATGTATATTTGCAATTTTATATAAATTATAATATTTTGTTTATGCTTGAGAGGAATGAATAACTTGAACTAATTTTGAACTAATTCATTTAGGTACTGGTAATCATATATATGTTCTCAAAAAGGAGATGATGATAAGAAGTTTGACAAATTGCAACTCTTTTTCTTCCTCTTCCTCTTCCTCTTCTTCTCAATCGTCTTCTCCATATTATCTTACTATTATTATAATCATCATTATCATTATTTTTTAAATTTCTTTTTATTGTTATTATCATCATTAAAATTATTATTATTATCTATGTTAGTAAACATTTTTATCATGTTAAATTGTTATTATTATCATCATTACCATTATTATCATTATTTATCATCTTTATCATCACCATCATCATCGTCATCACCATCATCATCATCATCATCGTCACCATCATTATCATCATCATCATCATCATCACCACCACCACAACCACCACCACCACCCAAACACCACCACCACCACAATCATCATCATCGTCATCATCATCATCACCACCTCCACCACCACCTTCATCATCGTCATCATCATCATCATCACCACCACCACACCCAACCACCACCACCATCATCAGCAGCAGCATCCTCATCATCATCATCATCATCATCAACAACAACAGTGCTCTTGTGGCGGTTGTTCTTGTTATTCCAATACCAGTACTCACTTTCCTCCTTTACATCGAATAGCCCTAGAGAAGACGTTGTTACTCTGGTAAGCTATAAGGGTGTAGTTATTGAGGTACTCGGAAGAGTTGAAGGTAGATCTGTACGAGAAAGAAAATTAAAAGCCATGAATGATCATGTGAAAGCTGCTAATAGCAATAAGAAACCAATAGCTTTCCTTACTGTCATTTAAAGGGTTCCAATAATTATTATAATCTGGATTTATACAGCAGACCTGCCAACCTCTGGAGTTCAAAAACTGTATTCTTTAATCCCAAAAGTTGTATTTTACTGACAAAAGTTGTATTCTCAAAAATAAACACAGACTGTTACGCGGATCAATGCCTCTTACAGTTCCTACAGACAGGAATAATTTTTTTATGGATCTTTGGTTGAATATGCATGATTTCGTCACGACTGGTGTGTTCGATGAAGCAATGAACATCCCCAAATTGCCGATGTGAGATGCTTGTAGGACACTAAACAGGACAGAATGGGCATTTTGCCATTGAAAATGGCACACACACAAAAACAATTTTTTAATTATTTAATGTCGTATTTGCTTCTAAAAATCGTACAAAATACGACTAAATCGTACTGGTTGGCAGGTCTGATACAGTGCTTAATAACAAAATACCGTCTCTAAGCGCCTTACAGATATTATTATCCCCATCGTACTTACCCTAAGGCCCACACGAAGAGCGCTAAATACAATACCTACAAGAGAAGAAAGAGATATATTTCATAAAATATTTACATAGCACGTACGAGATATCAGGGTAAACATTTAAATGTCAATATCTAGTAGCTGATATCACTTCATTGGGTCATAAAAAGAATTCTACTCTCAGCAAAGATGACGGCAAGAAAAAAAGGTATCTATGTAACTTAATCTGCACTGTATCATGCCACAACACCTGATAATAGCTAACCAGAACCATCTTGTTTGCAACTTTGTGACAGAAGGCATTCAAATTGCACATTTAAGCCGCTTATAATTCAGAGGTAGTGGAGAACAATCCACGACTTATTACCGGGTAAGTGACACATGTAGCAATCTATAGCCAAAGAGTGCCACAGCACCAGTAAATGATAATAACTAAACCAAAATCATCCATCTTGCAACTCTGTGACAGAAGGCATTCAAATTGCACATGTAAGCCGCTCATAATTTAGAGGTAGTGGAGAACAATCCATGACTTACTAAGTGGCACATCTAGCAATCTATTTTTCAGGTTATTAGTACAATTTAAACAGAAATAACAAAAAAGTTCTACACCAGTAAATGATATTAACTACACCAGGGCCCTGTCTCACAAAGAGTTGCGATTGATCTATATCAATCGTAAGTCCTCTAATTATTTGCAAGTTTGCAGTCTCTTATCTCTTATGTACATAGTTTTGATTGATATCAATTGCAAATAAGTTGGGATTAATATCAACTCTTTGTAAGACAGGGCCCAGAACCATCCTTATTGCAACTTTTGCACATTTAAGCTGCAACCGCGGTGTGTTGGCTCAGTCAGTAGAGCGTCCGCCTCACAACCAGGAGGTCGTGGGTTCGAGCCCCTGCCGCGTCATACATGTACCAAAGACGTTAAAAGACGGGAATTGCTGCTACCTTGTTTGGCATTCAACAATAAGGGATAGAGCAACGTCGATCTGGCACTGTTCAGTGGCTGCCGGGCTCACGATCAATTGGGCAAAAAGAATTTCCATTTTCGTTTAACTTAATCAAATTTGGAGTGGACTTTGAAAGATTATTATTATTATTATTATTTAACAATCTTGGACTTACTAAGTGGCACATGTAGCAGGCTAGAGGCACGGCCACGAGCCACAGGAACTCCCATCCGGTAGCCATCTCCATCCCGGCGGTGTTGGCAAAGTCTTGATACCAGTGCTGCGACGTCTCGGTAGGATACCACCGTACCAGGTAGGTGATCAGGCTGGGCATGAGATGGATGGTGAGGCACGTCATGCGTTCGATGCTGTGCGGAACCAGACAGTTACGAAAGAGCACGATGGACCATGTCACGGGACCGTTGGTCACGCCAAACACAATCATGAAAAAGTTGGATTTGTATGGGGCAGCCCTGTGTTGCATAAGAGAAAAAGTATAAAAAGGAAAACATATAATAATAATAATAATAATAGCCTAATAGTCCACTCCAAATTTTATTAAACCGAAACGGGAATTCTTTTTGCCCAATTGATCGTGAGCCCGGCAGCCACTGAGCAGCGCCAGATCGACGTTGCTCTATCCCATATTGTTGAACGCCAAACAAGGTAGCAACAACTCCCATCTTTTAACGTCTTTTGGTATGACGCGGCCGGGGTTCGAACCCACGACCTCCCGGTTGTAAGGCGGACGCTCTACTGACTGAGCCAACACTCCGGTATGTTAAAGACACTAACAAAGTTGAAGGACTGGTAACATATCTTCAAGAATGACATATCTAAAAAATCTATCTATATACAGTTAACAACTTAATTATTCAAACTCTTTCCAAGATTAAATTTTGTTTAAGTATGTAAAAAATTGATTTCTCCTAATTTATGTTTCTCGAGAATGGGACATATTAAAGCTTACAAGTCCATCTTTCATTCTTAAAGAGAAGGTTGAGTTCTGGGAAGAGGTAAAAAATAATTTGTGAGCGTTATCATTGTTATTATGCAAGGGTGGAAGAACATCAGATTAAACATGTTCCCTGAAAAGCATGGCTCTTCAAATGCCTTCATATTCTAAATATGACATGAAACATCTTAAAAATCGGGGGGGGGGGGGGGGTTTCGCCATGTGCTCGTGTAGTCCCATATACATCATTCTGTGTACAGTGCTTGTAACTTTGCCAAGATTTGGCCAAATTTCTTATCATTTTGATGATTCCAGAACCTTGCAATACGCTCAAATACTTATATACTAGATGATCAACCTTTTCTGATAGATTCCACACCGTTTCTTTCACAATGCAATCACATAACCAGAACTCAACTTTATCTTTAAATTATGAAAAACACAAAAAACATCAAATTTACTTGGGGAATGAATAAATCATATGTTATGTATCTACAGAATTAAGTTATTAAATAAATGACGATAACGGCATTGCTCAACGATTCATACTACATGTAATGAGACTTCAGCAAATTTCTCATATTCAATGCCTTTTCTACATAAAATGTTATTAAACTTTACAGTTATACCGCTATTATTATGAGTAATACTGGACCAGTCCAAACTTGACATTCATACGAGTTCGTGAGGGGAGGGTGGGGGGATATCAAACTAAATACATGAATATGCTTGTTACCATCTAGCTAAAACTGACTACACAAATTCATTCAGCAATATACAGTACATACATGTACACTACCTTTCATGCCCCTATGAGGGGCTTTTCAAGGAATAAAATTGTTTGTCATTGTTATTGTCACTGTCTTTGTAATATCGCACAAATGACCCAGTTTACTTAGAACCTTTATTGATTCAATCAGGCCCTATCAGGTACTCAAGAGAGTGAGAGACCGACTCTAATCTTCTTATCCTAAAATGTTATCAGCATGAGTTTCAAAAGGAGGTCATTTGGGACCGAATTATAGCTTTTATACTACACAGCACTGTCTTTTGCTCGAAAAGTTAGTGTGACCGTGCAATAATGTACGATGTAACAATTTTCCAACGCAATTTTGGGTGATTTTTTTTTAAATACCATCGTAAACCCTCAACAATGTTACTTTTTTTAAAAGATTGGAATGCTCTTTGCAAGAAAACTACATAAATATTGTTGTAGGGGGCCATGATGAAAACAATAAGATAAGGAAAATATAATGACAATAAAATTAATGGTAAAGAATATGATATGTAGGCACATAGTTTTTTGCAGAAGTAAGATAGAATTTAGAAAAATATTTATCAATACTCGATACATGATACCAGATGCATATAACTTCAATTGATTCAACGATCTCCAAGAATTCACCCTTTACAGACCTGCCAACCTCTGGAGTTCAAAAACTGTATTCTTTAGTCCCAAAAGTTGTATTTTACTAACAAAAGTTGTATTCTTGAAAATAAACACGGATTGTTACGCGGATCAATGCCTCTTACAGTTTCTACCTACAGGAAGAATTTTTTTTATTGATCATTGGTTGAATATGCATGATTTCGTCATGACTGGTGTGTTTGATGAACCAATGAACATCCCCAAATTGCAGATGTGAGATGCTTGTAGGATACTTTACAGGACAGAATGAGCATTTTGCCATTGAAATTGGCAGACGCACACACAAAATATTTAAAAAAAAAAAAAAAAAAAAAAAAAAAAATCGTTTTTTTTTTTTTTTTTGAAAATCGTATTTTATTGAGGAAAATCGTACTGTCGTATTTGCTTCTAAAAATCGTACTAAATACGACTAAATCGTACTGGTTGGCAGGTCTGCCTTTACGTAGATTTGCGCACATGGATATCTTTCAACAACTAGGTTCATCCCTGCTATAGACATATTACATAGCGGGACACACTATATCTGCAACTCTTCAAGATTTGTTTTGACCTTGACAGAACAAGGAATATTTTGGAATTCCTTCCTAAATTACAAGAGAAAGTGTGCTACATGTACATCTTGGCTTGTTCGTTAAGAATTATCAAAATAGAATTATATAACAATAATTAAAAAAAAAGATAAAGATTAAACTTTTAAACACATGAATCTCGGTTCGTTTGACTCTCGACTCAATCTCTTTCTCAACGTCTTTCTCCCTCATTCTACTGATCTAATTTGCTTTTTCTAGAGCTTTTGCAATCATTAATTTTTCTTTTTTTGTATCTTTCCTTCTAGAATCTAGAATTTCTTAGCTACATATATGTCTATTTATTGATTTCCAAGCATACTAACACTTCAACAAGCTCTGCTTCAAGTTAGTTCCTTTTTTTTCCTGCTTTTTTCTAACTTTTTGTGATATAATTATTCTTGTATTATGTTTTGCATGAGAAATAAAATCATTTAGATCAATTGCTGTCAAGGGGCTTCCCTCTTTGTTATCTAATATTATAAATGATATGATGCTAACCTAGCTCAAGTAGTAATATGGGCAGCAAAATAATAATAAAACACACCAAAAGATCATTTGTGCTATACTTCCCCCCCCCCCCCAAATTAATGATAGAAAAAGCCTTCATAAAAGCATGATACAAGAAACTATAGATTTCAAAAGCTCCTTTGGTCTACACTGTATAATTAACAATTTCAAAAGTAAATTTGTTTGGGGGTAATGATTTTTAAATCAAAAAATACAAATTCCCCCCCCCCCCCTGTTTTCTTCAACTGTAGCTCACAAGAAAAATGAGACGCTGGGATACTCACCACAGGAACAAGATACATATTGCGTTTGCGACATAGCACCAATCCGCAAGGAAGAACTGCCATTTGAGATTGGTATACTTGTAGGCACGGATTGGTAAGAGGATAAACAGATAGGCAGTGTAGAGGTAGGGCAGGAACCATTGGAAAGACATCATGGAACAGCAGACGACTATCACCGTCATGATGCTCACGACGAAGACCATCTTCTCGGGGCAATTAGACTTGTTGAGCTGTTGGTTAAACAAAGATGTAATATTAATAATAAAAAAAGCTAGTTCTTATATAGCGCTTCTCAGGACTAAAGGCCCTCTCAAAGCGCTTTACAGATATATATATTACCCGATCATCAGAATCAGGCTCACCCGCATACAATGTATGCTCATTCTCCACTCCCTGGGGAGCATTCCTTACATTCCTTTTTTATAAAATGTCGCAGCAATAGCAATTATAGAGGCACATCATGAGGCAGGGTATGTAGAAAATGAATGCAAGAACCCCCCCCCCCCCCCCCCCATGAACCGCCACCCCAAACCCCCATTTAAAAAAAAACATCTCCTGGAACTACTCCTGTTTGTATTTTGTGAGATACATGTTGTTTACCACATCATTTGAACTGGACCTTATTTGTCCTTTGACCATATGGTAAAGTACTTCCCACAAGGTAATAATATAACCGTTATTCACAATGAGTGCATGTACATCTATATACATATATACTTCACTTTACAGATTAACTAAAATATTTACCCTATCTTTGCATCCCGGTTCTGTTTTTGATTCTACAGCCTGGACTTCATGATAAGGCTGTTCTATCTCATCTAGTCGATGGTCAGCTATCGATCCGCTGTCTCGGCTCACATTGTCGACTGGGTGAGCCCATTTTGTACCATCATCCTGTTCTGCTACTTCGGTGTGCTGCTTCAGAGAGCAGCCATTCAAACCATTTTGGAGTGACATGCTGTAGTGTTTGTTGTGTGCAAGCGTTTGGTCTGCTCACACTCAGTTCGCTGGAAGGAAAGAGTATGACAGAATATATCAAAGATAATTTATATGTATGATAAAATATATCCTCCTGATTGTCTTAAAATTACAGAGAGGGGAAGAGGGAACAAAATGATTAATTTTATTATTCAAGTTAAAACAAAGATAATGAACCAGTTTAAATAAACACTTCAAGTGTACCGATAAGGAAATCACCAAGACACCAACACATACATCGCTCTTGATGTCAGTGGTTCAATGTCACTAAATTGTATTAAATATGAGCTTAGAGTATAATTTCTTTTAAAGATATAATATAGTTCAGAGGCTTTTGATGTCATCCGACACCTATGTCTCCTTATCAAATTAGACTTTTATAGTATTCGTTCAAATAACAAGAGATGGATATCTAGTTTCCTGACAAAGAGACTACAACGAGTCTGTGTAAATCCGTGGTGTAAATGATCTTTCTACACATTCATTTAAACAGGAAGATATCATTTCTTTATATTAGAAAATCTTTTGGAAATATGCCATGTTTATATCTAAGGCTTTTTTCCACTGTTATAAACTGATTATATGCGTTTATTTCCATATTGTAAAGTCCTCGAAGGGATGGGTAATCTGCCACGACAGGCAAGCCATAGTCAGAAGTGTATTCTCTAGTAGAGGTCTAGTAGCATTCAGACCCATATTGATTTCGAGATAAACTCTATCTTCAAATGTGTAAACTGAATAGTTTAAACATATTTTTTAACGTTTGGAATATTGAAGTTTTATAATTTTGATATTGTGCTGACGCGTAATTAACATTGGACACAAATTTCATTACATCATATTTTTTCTAACAATAATTTAAGAGTGTATTTTTATAAACTATCAAATGAAAATATCCGGGGGGTACCAATCTCAAGAACAAAACTGATTCACCGGTCATGTAATGAAATACTCACAATAATATACTTCCATTGTATCTACACAAATGTATTTTCCATCTCTTATTTTCTGGTATCATTTTCAATCTTTTTTTATTCCTAATTAGATTCTAGATCTAGATCTAGATTTTCTAGACCTAGGGTCTAGATCTAGACCCTAGATCTAGTCTAATTAAATAATTGCAGTTTTCCTCAAATTACTTTTTTTATAATCCGGTGGTATTGCGACTAAGGCTATAGATATAGCTTGGCTCTTCTTCTCGCCGATAGTATCGATTTCACGACATAGACCTTGATCAACTAGCTAGTAAGCTCTTCATGAAACGGTTTAGGAAGATCAGAGACATCTCTGTAGGTCTATACCGGTAGTTGGCGGATAAAGTTATGACTGTCTTGTCGTTGGTTTCTAGGAACGGGCCCCTGTTTCCTTAACTTAACTTCCTAATGCGCAAATTCCATCACTGTTCATCCACTATTAAAGAAAAGCTGTATCTATCTGGTGTTCGTCCTCACCTCGACTACGCCACTGCAGCATGGGACCCTCAACAGCCAAAAACAGCTAGATCTATGCTGTCGAGAAAGTTCAGACTGGCGGGCGCGGCAGCGGCTAGCCAGGCTAGCTACCGTAAACTAGCGGCCTAATGATCGTAGCATTCGCGTTGCCAGCCACGCACGCTCAACAACATAAACAACGGATAACAAGAAATATTATTACTCACAAGATTATAGATTATATAGCCAACCGATGTATGGGCCATAATCAAGTTGATTAAATAAAAGGCGGCTGCTAGATATAGGTGTAGAAATGGTGGGTGTTCTGGACCAATTTAATGCGTAACAACTTTTGTTGTTGTTGCAAAAGCTGACCGCTTTAGAAATCTATGAAAAGCCAAAGGTGCATGCGTTGATTGTAAGTATGGCGTGCAATCGTAAGTTGTTAGTTTGTGTTTGAAGTATTTTGGTATAAAAGAGTTTGAAACTGCAATAGCAATTTTCACTCGGTCAGTCGGTCTCTGATCCCTCGCAGATCTTATAAATCCATCCGCTGCCTAGGCCTGTACAGGCTCCTTAATCTCAACCAAAGCCCACTCCCAAAAAGTAATTCACAACCTGCAACATTCACGCAAAAACGATCCTAATTAGGGCCTAGACGGTCGGCGGGGATTCCAAGATTTCTATTAAGTCTCCAAAAAGAAAGAAGGAAAGAAGAAATGTCACGAAAATCCCCCCTTGGGGAACAATTGAGAGCTGGCAGACATTGCTGAAAAGAGCTCTGAAAAGCCAAGTTGCCATTAAAGGGAAATTCCTCCCTGATATTAAAGATAAAACTTCAGTGAGTTCTGGTAAATAAAGTAAATAACCGTGCTCACATAATCCAACGAAACTTCTAATGTTCAAAATTACATGTGCCAAACAATTTTGGTAGAAAATGGCTAAGTGGCTGAGTAATGAGCAAAGAAAGATAAGGAAACCCGGCTAAGTAGGCCCGACACAACACAGTTTACTAGCCTATGCCTGGGAGTAGTGGTTTTTATCCAAAATGATGCCCAGTGTAAAGTTTTTGTGCGTTTGTTTTTATTTCACTGGTTTAAATAACCAATCTACTGCAGGATAAACAATCCAGAATAAATCATAGCAATCTGAAAGTTATGAATTTTTGAAGTAGGCCCCCTATGTGATAAATCAAACACAAATTGGCAACTCTGTGACGTATCTCGCGGAATTCCCCTCCCATATTTGCTCTGTACCATGAATTTCATACACTTTCATTTTCTTCGTTTTTGATGATGGAATACAATATTTCTATACAGGGATTGTTTAGAAACATTTTTGCAGTAATTATATTTTTAATAGTGCAGGTAAAATGTTCTTTACGGAAAAATAAAAAAATCTTATTCTCTTCATTACTGCATCCCCTAGCGAGGAAAGCATGAACATATTCAGATTATTTACCTAATTTGTCTTCGGCAAAATGTGTTCATAAATGCAGAAAGATTTCAAATCAAAATTGTGTGATTTGGGACTTTGGGTGAAGATTCGCGCAACGATCTGTGTCCATGTCTGTGCGAGTGGACTGGTCTAGCGCCATCTATCAACAACTATTTGAGAGGACTGCTTTCTAGAGATCCTCTTCTCACACTGGTCTGATATAATAATATTTAGCTTTTATAGCGCTTAATACAATGTCTCTAAGCGCTTTACAAATATACTATTACCCCGGTCATTTGATTCAGTAATATGCCATTTTCGTAATGTAACAAAATGGAATGCATACGTCTTTGCGAAGTGCGTCGATACAAATGATTCCATTCACCTGTTACGAATAATTGTATTTCAATAATGAGAATTCAAATTGCATATTTTATTGTTGCGCAGGTCATAATGTTTGTCCTACTTGGCAACGAATATAATTATGCATACAATAAGCGAGTTCGTACTCATGAAAGTTATGTAATCAGTATTCATTTATGCATCAACAGTACATTTATCTGATACACAGGTGGAAATATTCTTGTCAAGAGGCAAACAAAAGGTATTCATGAAGCACCTCCATCACTTCGGCAGTGGTTATTCTAAAATGCACACGTGGGAAGTATCCATCGTGTAAAAGATCTGTGGATAGTTTGGGGTCATGCGTTCCAGAGCCATTTACGAACTCGCTTATTTGCATTGTGACTATTGAGATACAATTATTCGTTACATATAGGTGAAGTAAATAATTGGTAGTGAGTCACTAGTCTTCACAAAGACGTGTGCATTAAATTTAGTTACATTACAAAAAATAGCTCATTGAATTGGACCTGTAAGGAGGACTGGTCTAGCGCCATCTATGAACAAGTTTAAGAGAATGATTGCTCAAGAACTTTTACGGGAATGGGCAGGTAGCAATCCCGGTCTAAAACATTACAGCTCGGAGGACAGGAGAGATGAAGTAAACGTATCAAAATAAATCTGTCTATCAGTTTATTGTAATATATTTATTTAAAGAGATGAGCAGGCAAAACACACGCGCGCAAATAAAATATAGATACTTTTATAGGCGAGGGAGAGAGAGAGAGAGAGGGGGGGGGGGGGGCGTTGTGGATGTAAAGAGAAAGAAAAAAATAGAACAAAAAGGCATTGAATAAACTTTAGAAGGAGTCTCTACAGAATAAAAAGAAAAAAGAGAGTGAGTAGAAGTATTTTTAAAAATAGTGGTATAGATTATACTAGCAAAAAGGGCAGATAATAACATGATATAAAGGAGAGCCGATATTATAAGGAGATGCATTGAAATTTACTGTTTGATGCCATGGGATGAACACAAGTAGCCCATGATTAGAAAATAGATAGAGCACAAAGGAAGCAAGTTACTCTTGGGGTCTTAATTAGGGGAATGATAAATATATCTTTTCTCCATGACAAATTGATGATGCTTATCGGATAAGGCCAGATCATAGACACCGTGATCCTTATTCATCTTTTCATTTAGCGTCAGAGATTAATCCAGTCACTCGTGAAAGAGAAGAATGGGGGGGGGGGGCATGAAATGCTGAATTTTATTGCCTGTCGCCACATAACAAACAGAAGAAAACGCTCTCTCTTTCTCTCTCTCTCCCTTTTTCATCGTGAAAGGCGAATACCATTTGTCTGTTGGAGACGTCTGTGTAGTCCTACTTTATTACATAGCTTCAGAGATTAATCCACTCATTCGTATACAGATGACAGTAGGCTCACGAAATGGTGAATTTTATTGCCTGCCGCCACAACAGAAGATCGTTTTGTGTTCTTCTTCCTCACCTCAACATTCTCCATCCCCTACCCCTCCCCCCCCCCTCTCTCTCTCTCTCTATCTATCTCTTCCTCTCTCTCCCACCTTTCTCTTTCTCTCTCTATCAGTATCAGTGTCTATTTCGATATTTCGTATCATGCTCTTTATGTAAGTATGGAATTGTGTGTGTGCGCGCGCGTGTGTATGAGAGAATGTATATCAAGATGAAAAAACAACATATTTGATTTCTAAGATTGATTTGTATTTGTTTGGAATAACAAAAAAAATCTATTGAAAACAAATTGTATTCTGAGCGGTAGTTTGATGTGAAAGAAATGAAAACGTTCATCTTAGCCTACAAAATAGTTGAGATATCAACCCCCCCCCCCCTAGTTCCCATGCATTGCTATCTCAGGTATACCTTAGGCCGATTCTGGGACAACCATCCCTCAACTACAATCCCCGGACTATTACTCCAGGATAATTACTATTCCCTATGGAAATACACGGACAAAAGCTACCATAACACCGTTATCCCTGAAGCAATTGCCCATATACATGATCTATGTGTAATTGTCCGGGGGGGGGGGGGCAATTATTGCCCTAGAACAATGGCCCTTGGACAATAATCCTCCGTGTATTAATGTTGTCCTAGCTGTAGTTGTCCGTTAAGATACTCATACGGTCATACCATGATCATCGCCTGGATATGCTGCGAGCCATAAAAATGCCTCTACAAGACAGTCAGGGAGAAGTTTTTAAATATCAAATGAGGCGTAAAAACCGTCTACATCCCAGTTGGCTACGCCATTGTAATATCACCAATGGGCAATGCGTTTATTGAAAGAGGACCTAGTCTCGGATCGACTTAATCGGATTTATTGCAGTTATTATTTCATCATTAGGTGCGAAGATATTCTGATAGGCGCCAGTCTTCCCGTTAAAGTCCCATTATTGCACACACACAGAGACAGATCATTCGTGGAAAGCGTTCTTGATCCGCTATTTGTTGCTCTTCATTTGTTTTGTCAATGTTTTGGTTTCTACTGATATTCACAATGAAATTAAACATTGGCAGTTATTTTTTAAGGAATAGAAAATAAGTAAGAGGTATAATGTTTGCAGGTGTCTTTTAGAATGTAATTTTACGAATGTCTGAACTTCCCCTTATAGGACAAAACCTTTACTTATTTCATTTGTCTATTAATTGATTTATTTTCATAATGTGTTTATTAATATACGTTATCATTGATTGGTTTATTTATTTATATATTTGTTCATTCATTCATACATTTATTTATTTTTGTTTGTTTGTTTGTTTATTCAATTGTTTAAATACCTTTTTATTTATCTGTTTATTCCATAATTCAGTTATTTATTTATTTATCTGTTTATTCCATAATTCAGTTATTTATTTATTTATCTGTTTATTCATTTACTATTCCTACGTAGGTAGTTCCGTCAAGCAAGCAAGAAAAGAATCACGCTCTGGTGTCCTAGAAAAGCCCAATTAACCTTTATTAGGTGGAGATGATCCAATCATCATTCAAGTAAAAAAGAAAGAAAAAAATGTTTAGCCCTTATTGTAATAAGCCTGAGATAAAATTGAGAAAGGACTATTATGGTGTAAAATTGAAGCTAAACAGTCAATAGATGAGTAGAATTTAATTTATTCTTTGTATTATTTGTTATCTATATTTTGTTGTTGTAACAACTGAAAACCCATTCATAGTCATTGTAAGGCCCTAATAATTGACAAATAAGCAAAGGCATATATTATATATATTAAATTGGTCTTTAAGTTTTTAAATGAATACGGTGACAAAAAAAAAAGTAAATTTGATTGTGTTATAATTTGAAAGAAGAGTAAGGATTTAAAGGTGGAAATCATTAAAGAAGAAGAAGGAGGTTGAGCAGGAGGAGGAGGAGGAGATGTAGGAGAAGAGGAAGAAGAAGAAGAAGAAGAAGAATAAGGAGAATTAGAAGAAGAAGGAAAAGGAGAAGAAAAAGAAGAAGGAGAAGGAGAAGGAGAATAAGAAGAAGAAGAAGAAGAAGAAGACAAAGAAGAAGAGGAAGAAGAAGAAGAAGAAGAAGAAGAAGAAGAAGAAGAAGAAGACGAAAGAGAGAAAGAGCGGGGGAAAGATTTGTGTAAATAAATTATGTATGTATGTGCGTGTGGGTGTGTGTGTGGGTTTGTGATGGGTGTGTGAATGTGTACGTATGTACAAAAATTTACATAATATTATATCAGTGTTCATAACTCTTTCACAATAATTTGTAAGACAAATCTTCAGATGGTAATACATCAATTGTAGTCCTAGATGGTATCGTTATGAAGGAATGGGGGTCTAAACTCGAATGACCAAAAGGTCGTTGACCATCATTCACCTGTTGCCATTAGTCTGTCTACTCGCTCAGGTTGACTCGCCTCTAGCTCTTAATAAAGCAAATCAAGAAAACCCATCCTAATCCCAAAATGGCACTATTTATTGTAAGAAACTTTTCCTCAGAGATCAACCTGTGAATGAATTAGCTTTCTCCACGTGTCATCTCATGGAATTCATCCAGGCATGGGGCCATTATTCCGCCATACTGCCAAATTAATGTTGTCAAGAATATCAAACGCGTTTTCTTTGACTCCTCGTTACCTAACACAAAACTTTCCTGCCCATTGAATCCATCGGGGTGGGAAGATAAATTACTTATTAATCACCTTCTTGGTGTGAAATGTCTGGATTACGAGGATAATCGGGCGTCAGTTACAACCTAAGCGGCTTTTACTTACAGACCATCTTTCACAGTTCTGCAGTTCCTTTGTGAGATTAGTAAATAATCTCAAGATTTCTATGTAGGGGGAATGATTGAAACCCTCGCAAATCTGTGGGATGAATTCGAGGATTTAACTCTGATTCTGATTTAACCCTTCTAATGTCAATCTTTTAAAGAAAATAGTTTTCTTCTCTCGTCTCCTTTGCATCAACACGATTCGTTTTTCATAATTTCTCCTCTCTAATCTTTATATTCTCTTATAGAATTCGTGAGTATTAGTATAAAGTAAGAGAAACAGAATTCACTGTCGCTACTGTCTTTTTAAGGAACCAAACTAATATCTCTCTGCTATAGTTGTTCATATCAATATTTAAAAATTGTCCGGTATATTTGTACGGGGCTAAAAGTCCTCAATAGCTGCCATACAAGGCCTTAAATAAACTCTAAAATCTAAAATATATTGTTTAATTACTATTTACAGGGCCGAGCAGTGACCACTTTTTACACAATTTCAGATTAACACTTTGAACATGCTAGTTTTAACCATAGTGTTGAATCTAACTTGTTATAAGTGTTAATCTTACATTTTGAACAAGTGGTCACTCCTCGGCCTTTTTAAATAGTGATTTACCATTTTAGTTTTCAGAGTGAAGAAATAATCAATAATAAAATGATTTGGTCTTATTTATCAAGGGAAGGCAGAAATCCATCTAATCCTGGGTCTGGGTCGAGAGGGACCATTGTGGGCAAAGCACATTATCCTAGATTGTCAGAGCCAAGCGTGGATCGAACCCAGGACCTCTCATGTACAAGCATTAACCAACTTCCACACCAGAGAGAGAGAGAGAGAGAGAGAGGGGAGGGGGGGGGGGGGGTCGGTAAAACCAACATGACTGAGATATTGACAAAATATTGAATTCTATTCGGGGAAGGTACTTCATTGAAATGTACAGCCCCATCCAATAATGAATTTCCCCTCCTGCCCCCTCCCACCCCACCTCCACTGCTCAATCTCTTACATGTGCTTGCCAGATGCATACGCTCAGCAAGAATGTCTTCAATCCAAGATCAGAATATCTACAAACACTATCCCAGCATAAAAATCATCTAAACTAACAAAAGGTGTTTCATAAGCGAGGTTATTTATAGGAGAGACTTTTAGATTGTCGTGCGATGATTCGCTTTAAGCTTCCACATATTCGCTTTCATAGTGGTTTTAACCTGGAAGAATTCGTGGCCAGATATCCGTAATAACAGCAAGCATATACTAGATGGAGAAAATGTATGAACAACTTATGTACATTTTCGAAGCGATTGTTTTATACCTTTTGCACAATACTGTACATGTATATACCGTACATGTATATAACATAAATACATCTTGGTGTCACCAATGTCCGGAACGAAAATTTGTGTTCACCTGTTCATGGTGAATCAAATTAAATCAAATAAATACAAACAAACTTGAGCAGAAAAGGTCATTAAAAAAAAATGAAATGATAATAGTCATACAAATAATAGTCTCTGTAATGGCGCTTTTGTTCGTCACTGCGGGGAGACGCTCCTATAGCGTAAGGATATTACTAAATTGTATGATCCCTATGATTCAATTGGAGCAACCCGCAAATCTTTTCATAATCTGAGACTTAACAAAATTTAAAATGAAAAATAAAAAAATAATGATAATGATAATGGACATTTTTATAGCGCAAGTAGCCACCACGCAAGGTACTCATGGCCCTCCAATATCACCCCTTCTCTGCGAGGCTCCCAATTCCTTTCCTGCCAGGTTTTAAGGACTTCATTCCTACCGGTACCCATTAAACATCTGGGTGGAGAGTGGCAAGTATCCACTATAGACCACGACACCTCTACGTATCATACGTGTGATCTCGATGAAGGAAGAGATGTTTAGTTCAAATCTTCGTTTATTTAAAATAAAAACTAAATATTAACGTTGCTGAATAGGTTATAAGTATATCTGTCGCCATGAGTCAACTGCGCAGACGGGGGAAAAGATTTGATTTCATGCCTAGGAAATCCTGGATTATTAAATCGCTGCTTCGTTACACTCGTGATATAAGCTGGATTTAATGATGAAAATAAAAACATGGAATAAAAATTTAGATCAAATAACACAAATCCATACCCTTTGCCCCACCACCCCTTGTCTGTTCGTTTAGATCTGTCTCCCTCTGTCTCTGTCTCTCTGTCTCTCTTTCTCTGTCTCTCTGTCTGTCTTTGTTCTATTTATATTTTTTCCTTCAGTCGTCTCCTTCGCTCTGCCTTTTCTTTCGTTTCTCTCTGTCAGCCTTTTTATATCTCTCCCTCTCTCTCTCGCTCTTTATATTTTATTTTGTTATATTTGTATGGTTTTCTCTTTCACTCTCTTTCTCTATCCCCTTTCTTTGCTCTGCTCTATCTTGTTTTCTCTTCATCACCCCCTCCTCGTTTCTCTCATCGACTCATGCGACTCCACTGACTGTGATGTAACCTTCTTTTTCCTTTTTTTTTTTTTGAGGGGGGGGGGTGGAGGGTACAAATATCCACACAAAAGATCGCTTCTACTTTAGGCTTCTTATTTCATTTCGATTTTATTGTAATATTAATTTTTTCTTGAAACAAATGAAACACCTTTTCCAGGTCCATCCCTATGCGATATCTCATTAGTTAGGAACCCCATGTCATAATGGACGAGTCCAAATCGGGTGACCAATCAAGAGCGCCTGGTCACGTTCCTCCACACCTCAAAGTTTCTTAACGGGGTGTCGCTCGTCCAATAGCTGAATTGCATATCTCATTATATCGTTACTATGAAATATGATTATTATCTTTCTCTCTCTCTCTCTCTCTCTCCCTCCATCTCTCTCTCTCTCTCGCTCTCTAGGAATCGCAGGGGGAACAATACTCTGGAGGTAGCAAAGGTGAATCGCAAGGCATTATGCGTGCCTACAAGGCCTATCTTTTGGAGCGATTGTTTAGGAATAAGGCCTTATTTTAGCCTTTATATTAGAGGCATAGATGTCGGAATTCGGAGTGTGGGAAAAGGTAAAGCGGTGAATTCACACGCGTGGCAGAACTGAAGTCAACAACCACACAGACAGAGATGGCGAGGGCGATGAAATGGGAGAGAAAGAGAAAGAGAGGGAGAGAGGGGGAGAGAGAGCGTGAGCGAGAGGGACAGAGAGAAAGAGAAACTGAAATATAGACAGATATGAACAAAATAAAGATGAGGAAAGACAGTTTGTGAAAGGGGAAGAGTGAAGGGGTTAATAGAGATAACCATAGATACAGAAAGACAGGAATAGAGAGTGTGTGCGTGTGGGTGTGTGGGTATGCTTGTATGAGGGTGTGTGGGCGTGTGTGTGTGTGTGATAGAGAGAGAGAGAGAGAGAGAAAGAACATTTTAATAGACAAATTTTCCCTTTGTTAACACTACGAAACAATAAGAGATATTTATCTTTACAACAAATTATTCACCTGAGCCAACGTGGGAATATTTCTTTCCTATTCATGATCCCCAAGTAGTATACAGACACCAAAGTAAGAAAAATCATAATCAATAATTATCACAATCACATTTTTACCCCTGGTTAATACAATGAAATAGAATATTTTTATCGCACAAGAACTTCAAATCTAGGTTGATTTCGGAATTTCCCACGATGACAGTAGCACGGATGTGAATTTTAGTAGAATATAAATCTCATGGAAGAAAATAGAAGTTTATAATCTTTTATTCAGAAAGTAGACCCTCGCTCTTCAGTGGGATAGTATGACGTTCAGGTGTCCGCCTCGTTCTTAGTCATTGGATGTTTCTACAGAATTGTATTCTTTATTTCTTTAAATTTAAAGAGAAGCAAACTTCAGCTTTTCCAAGATTCCTTTTGGAGTGATATCGTTGAATTCTTTAAATCGAATTTCTTAACTGGAGAATAGGTTCTCATCCTGCGAGAGACGTATCTGAGAAGAGCGATGCCTACCGACGACCAACATCCACCTAGTAGAGTACGTATCGGAGTCACGGAGTCGTGTTTGTAGAGGTGTCGTAGTACAGTGGTCCATTCACTTGACTCTCACTCCAAGGGTTTAGGGTTCGAATCCCAGCCCGTTACTATTATAATAACATCATTTTAGCAAGACATTGCTCCACATTTCCCACTCTCCAGCATCAATGCTGTTCTTCATGAGGGCCCTGCAATTATTATTACCCCAGCAATTGCCAGGTACCCTTGGTGAAGATTCGAACCCTCATCCCTTGGTTTGTGAGCCAAGTGAATTTACCACTATAAGACGACACATCCACTGTCTCATTAAAGCATGCCTGTTATGACTCCTTGTTAAAAAATAATTGTATTACTTCTCCTTCTTATTCTGTAATCTTTCCTTTAATTTACACGCTCTCTCCTTTTACTATTTCACTCTCACGCTCTCATTGTCTACTCTCCTATTCTCATCTCTATTTCTTTTATTTTCACATCCTTCTCATTCCTCTCCTCCTCCTTTCCCCCTCTCCCAACCCTCCTCCTTCCCTTTCTCCACCTCCCATTCTCCTTCTCTTCAACCTCATTGCTAAACTAATGAAACTAAAATACTTCATGCATATAGTTTCCCGCTCTTTGGAAAGGCTCGTTCCTTCATCAAAATACAAACGGTTTACGTTCGACGAGGCGTCTATTAACCATGGCAACGATTCAAAGCGCTGAATAGTTCGTGGATTTTTTCACTCCTCCTTCGAATTTATCCCGGCAGATTGAGAGTGATGGTAAAATGGGCGCACACTTGATTAGTAAGACATGGCTTTTTTACGAAAGAAAATATTAAAAGTGGCGTTACGCCGTTACTAGTTCATAGGGGAAATTTGTCTGAGAAACGTAGACGTACACAGGATAACAAGGGTGCGGAGACGGGAGAAGTGGAAAGTATGATGAATATCAAATGATAATCAGTTAGTAAACTAGAAAGAGATAGATGGATATATATATATATATACAGACAGGGAGAGAGACAGAGAGAGAGGCAGGCAGGCAGACATACACGCAGGGACAGACAGACAGAGACAGACGAAGATATGGATTGGAAGAATAAAAAAGACAAACATGTCACTTAATATCCCTAATAATGATTTGATATGAATAGATAAATAAATGCTTGCATCTCTAGGAAGGTCTTATTTTTGCTGCTAATGACTATAGTCAGAGAAATAAATAAAATGAAGTGAAATAGGAATAGAACGATTGAAAAAGTCAGATCGATACTCATCCCCTCCCCCCCCCCCCGCCCCCTCCCCCCACTTCAATGCTGAAGAGAGATCGTCACCATACGTTATGGGCAAACGTTCCTTTTCGTTTTATGTTTTATTCATATCTTTCTTTCTCCTTCTTTGTGTTATTCCCGTAGTCGTTGAAGCCTCAGATGGAGAAGCGACGTCGAGCTCGTATTAATGACAGTCTTCTACAGCTGAAGAATCTGGTGCTCGATGCTCTCAATAAAAACGTAAGATCTTTTCCTGATCCCATTTCATTTCTATAATATGGAAACCGTAATGTGATGCAAGACAGGATTATTGACAACAAATAATCTTATAACATCGCATAATTATTAATTATCCATTCGGAAATTTTATTTTCACTGGTAAAAGTTTATAGATCAATTTACAAAATGAAAAAAATAAAATAAATAACGATTTAAAAAAAAAGTCATCTATTTATATAACTTTGCCTCAACAGTTTAAAAATCACGAGAATATTGATTTCAAATCCAATCATGTCTTTGATAATATTGAGGCATACTGTGAGAAAAAAAAGTTCTGTCTTCTGGAAGAAATTTGAAACCTTCCTGATTCTGTTTTGTTAATATTTCATATTTGTTAAAGTTTTGCAAATATGACTCTTGTCAAAGTTGTTTATTATTTTTGTGCACTTTGGGTATTATTGATAACAGGCAGATATGTGTACTATAACTTTTAATGAGGAAACAATGTTGAAAACTTGGCTTATACTCTACTTATTAATCATGTTAAAAACGTATAATTATCCAATAGGTTAAAATCATAATCTCACAGGCAAAATAAACTCATACATTTTGTTTATAAAGTGAATATGCCTGGGAAAAATGATATATTTATGACCTTGGGTGCACTCCCACTTTGCATTCATCATATCAATTCATTTTGTTTTTGTATAAGACTAGTGAAAATTGACAAGCCATAAACACACTTCACACAATCTTTATTTGGACCGAGAGGACAGAGGGAGAAAAAAATCGAACCACGCGAACTAGGTCGTGGGAAAATAAATGCCGAAAATATTAGCAATATGACTCATTCAAAATTCACATCTGACAGAAAAAGAAAGAAAAAAAATGGAATAATAGATATAACTGTACAGGTGGGATGTTGTTTGAATACCATACCAGGCATGAGAATTGTAAACACTGCACACTAGACATGTTAGGGGTGTATTATCTGTCCCGTAACCCAAACAAACTGTTAGCTTTGCACCCTGGGTCTCTCCATGGTCTCTCAGGCATGATGTTTTCTGGTCCGATTTGTCAGAGGGGAGTTGTTTGGTAGAGAAATGGGGCGGAACCCCTCTGGGATAGGTACGGGGTATATCTTCTTCTGTTTTTCTGACAGGTTTTGTCGTTGGTGTTAATAGATAAAGTGGAAGGGGTGGTAGTACTTTATTAAAAGGGGCGTAGAATCTTTGATACACAATCACATTTATTACATATACAGCTGTTAAAACAAGTGATCTACTTGTGGGAATTTTCCATTTGTAAAATGGCCCGATACAAGTTTCGCAGAATAATAGGTGAGAAAAATTAACGCTGAATTCTTCTGCATTCGGCTGTTTAGAGCTACTCGCGACTCTAAAGAACCCAAAAGAATGATAGAATTGATAAAAGAACATCATACGATAGTTTTTCTACTACATGTATAATTTAGATTATAAAGAATATACATGAAGATTATAAAGAAATAACGTTTTTCCTCAGTTTCGTTTTCTTTTATTCGTCTTAATCAAAAGGGGAAAAA
Organism: Strongylocentrotus droebachiensis; assembly: GCA_035222895.1. NCBI lineage: Eukaryota > Metazoa > Echinodermata > Echinoidea > Camarodonta > Strongylocentrotidae > Strongylocentrotus > Strongylocentrotus droebachiensis. The sequence continues at coordinate 29,758 of JAVYIG010013652.1, forward strand.
TCTGATTCATAACAATGATATTACAGATAACATTAATAAAAATAATAATGATAATAATAACAGAAGAAGAAACAAAACGTAAAATAATAAGAGAAAATAATTATACTACGAAGTACTCATACTACTCGTACTATACTTCTACTTCTATTAATAATAATAATGATAATAATAATAACAATAATAATGATAATAACAAAATGGTATAAATGATTTGTAAGGCACCAAATCCACTTGAAATCAAATGCTCAAGGCGCAGTAGTGCAAAAGATGAAACTGCATGAAAGCACTAAATAAAAAATAAAAAATATGAGTAGGAAAGGACATTAAATGAAAGAAAGAGAACAAGTCATTATAAGCCAAATCAAACAGAAACGTTTACAGCAAAAGATTAAAATATTGGAGATTTGTCTTTAAAAAGAGCAAAAATTACCATGGTAACGTTGTTATTATATATATTTTTATTCAGAATCCTCGTCATTCCAAACTGGAGAAGGCTGATATTTTAGAAATGACAGTACGATATCTCCGATCAATCCATCGACAACAACTTTCAGGTGAGACATTATTACAACTATGATACAATAATTATAATGATGATACTACTACTAGTATTAATAATAATATTTATGCTAATAACATTAAGAAGAAGATATATAATATTAATGATAATAATTATATTAATAATATCTAAAATGACAGTTATTTTGAGCAAACTTTCATTTGCATTGCAAAGCATCTGTTTAATCGTTACAATTATGTGAAATAAAATTTGTAAATTAGATAGGTTAAAGAAATGATACGTAAACTCTTTTTTGGTTGTAAGAGGTAAATAATACGCGTTAAAAGAAATTATATACATATTCATTTGATAAGAATAAAAAATCAAATGCGGGAACCGAAATGGGGGCTTTGTTTTATTCCAATGATTGAGTAAATAGGCGCAGATTTTCAGTATATTACAAATTCTTGTTTATCATCAATTTTGCAGGCATTGGTTCACATAACGAACAAGCAAACATTGCACAATATCAGACTGGCTACGCAGAATGCATGCGAGAAGTCTCCAGATACTTGAACGCAACCGGCAATACCAACAATGCTCCTAATCAAGCCGCTATCCTTCAAAATTTGATGAACAGGGGTGCAAGCGAACGTCATCTTCAAGCCAGTCTCCTAGACCATCTCGTCACACGAGTTACTGATTACAACACAGGAGCCGAGAGAATGGCTATCCAAGAACAGAAGGATGCCGCAGACACTCCGAATCTGAGACATTCAAATAACATCCCGACATTGCAGTTCTACATGGCAAACGAAACGCCTTCTATGGCGTCTTTGAAACCCCCTGATGCAGCAGCTCCCAGGTTACATGAAGAGGCTGGAGGAGGAGGACTTGTAAACCTAGTCCAGTCAGCCAGTATGTTTGCTGGAGGAGGTAGTGTAGCTACGCTTGAGCCGATGGCTTGCCCTTCGGTCAATCCGACTGGTCTGATGGCAGGCGAAGAGATTAGATTGGTCTTACCAGGGAATCTTGTGTATTCGGGCCAAATACCGACCCATGTGATCCCGATTTACGCGGCAAGCTCTTCCACCATCTCACCGGCTCATCAGCTACAACCATCGACGGTACTCTCTAACATCCCATCTCTCTCACCATCAACCCCTGTGCATGTGCTGACTCCCGTTGCCCCTGGTAACGGGCACGCATCTAACTTGTTAGGGAGTGCTGTTGCTCCGGCGAGTGGCGGGTATGCTATTCTCCACACACCACCACCAACAACCTGCACTTATTCTCCTGCTCCTGACTCCGTGATGGATTCGACGGATAAACCAAGGCAGTTGGTGATGTCAGGCCAAGCCTCCGCGCCAACAGTAACTAACAAATCTTACTTAGATGATTTTGCATCGTCTGACATAAATCCATGTTTGATTCCATCTTCATTTTCTATTTCTAACCCTATTCCATCATCACCGTCATCGTCATCTTCATCACCATCGTCGTCGACAGCATCACCGGAACATGACAACGCACCTCCAATATTACCATCAACCACATCACCCTCAACACGAACCACTCCAATCAAACAACCATCACGGTCTCAATCTCACTCACATCCAATAAACACAGAATTTATGCCTGGAAGCACAACTCATGTCACCAAACCCTCTCTTAATCAAAACACATTTCGGACAGTTTCTTCTCTGCTACCTACTACTTCCCCACTCATAACCGCATCGGGACTGCTACCTGTCCAAAACACCCATTCTATTAGCATTGCAGCCCCCGCTAGCCAACAACCAGTTACCCATAGTGAGTCTTCTTCCAGTACCCCCTTCCGAACCCCTTCCGTCAATTCATACGCGAGAAAGCGTCGACGCACCGCTATCTCTCACATCAAAGAACCATTAGGGGTGCAAAATACCACCCCTCCCGTACCCCGTCCTAGGATAGGCTCCAATAAAGTTATCACTAAGATTCGTGTCTCTAGATCCGATATGCGACCGACCACGACCCCTTGTCGATCAGCGCATCGTTCCCCGTCTATCCCTGATCGACCAGTAGGCCAACTTCCAACATCCCCTCACCCACCAGTCGCCGGTACCGATAGAAATGTAAGATGTGACGTCAGTGAATTGGGGGTTAGTCCCAAGGTCACGTGGCGTCCCTGGTAACCATTCCTTAGCAACAGGAAAGGTGTTTTGAATGCAACGCGGCTAGGAAGGATGTTTCATATTTCATTCCAATGTTCTCTTCGTCATATAGGTTTTTAGAACAGGACGTCGCGAGAGATTATAATACAATTTGGACTCTTATGCATCTAATAAACCTATTTAAGGTTTTATCTTTGTTGTTTCTATACCGAGAGATCACCCAGTAATGATAATTTTTGTGATTTTATAGGAAAATTATCCGTATATTACACTTAGATATTTCATGCATCATGGTTATGAAAGAGACTTGGTAGCGTGTAAGCTCTTAAAATGTAATCGCAGATAATCGTATAATGTAAAGGTGCAATTTAACATAAGCATCTATAAATAAAACAGAGGCATGGTACATAATATACGTGCCTGATATCTCATTAGCTGCGATTGAACTGATTTTGTCTATATTAATTTAACAATTGTAAACACAATGTACAACATATTTTGTAATAGAGCTCAGCCCATGAGACCAAAAGCATAAGGTACCGACAATACTAAGTCTTCTTGGAGAGAAAAGCAAAGATATTTAAGCAATTATACAAAAAGACCAGACAAGGTCTTTCGAAACATCCAAAACATTTTGCGTATCTCGCAGCAAATGAAGAAAATTACAACTTCTCTCTATCGTATATTTAAGCAAATTATGGATATTGCATAGAGGTCAAAATTTGTGGTATGCAATCAAAAAGAAAAAACACCACGTAGAAAAATATTTCAGCCTCCCATCTTCAGTTTATTAGAACTGGATAAAATAATTTTGATATGAGTGTATTATTTGTACGAGGGATTTTTAAGTTTCGTATATTTGTCTATGCATTAATGACTCATTTTAATATGATATAATGAAATGATGTAGTTTAGTTTTAAAACATACAAGCAGTTGCCAGTATTTTAACGATTTCGCATGCGTGGCTGTTTCAAATTTTAAAAATATGTCTATCATAATTAAAGCATCTTTTATGTAGAATATCTTCTTTATAAAACATTGTATATCGAATTGTGTGTGGACGCAGATTTGTGTTTTGAGATTTTAATGAAATAAAAGTAGAGAGCTTCTTCAGACTCTTCAGACATTAAACATGAGACTCGTTTGATGTTATTATTTTTTTTACTTAATTTTTTTGGATCCTCCGACTGGTCATTTTTATTGAAAATAAATCTCTGAATAACATATTTGAATACATGTACAAATGAATATCATATAATACTTCAATATAAGATACATGTATACATAATGAATATCAACCATAACTTGATGTTATTCACTTAAAAAAATATTGAGACAACATTTTTTTTAAAGATCGAGATGCTTAGGTTTTTACGACCTCTATTCGATTGTGTATGCTTGGCATGTGTGTGTTTGTGCGAGTGTGTGGATTTTTTTTTTTTTTACTTGCGTTGCTTTGCTTGCTCGTTTGTTTGTTTGCTCCATTTTTGTTTGTTTGTTTTCAAATGTCTCCCCTTCTCCGTTTCGAACTATACAGTCCCAGCACTGATATAACGTTCTCAGGACGTTCACCAAATGTCCGGAAAACGTTCCGACAGAACTTTTGTCACGTCCTGGATTGGGTACACTTTTTGTTCGAACTGCAGGGATGGTTAATTCTCAGTTCCTATCAACTACAAAGTCTAAATCCTTAAAATATTTGCTTTATTCTCTTATTTTCAAAGTTTAAGCCTAATTCGTTTTTTCTTCATAATAAATGACTGCAAGGGCTATAATAATACCTAAATAAGGACTATGGCTATAATTGGATGTTAGTCCGGTGATTTCAGCTTTATCGTACTGTCAGGTGTCAAGATGATCTATCCTCGGTTCTGCTCTTTGCGGTATTTATGTCAAACGAGAATCTTCCCAGTCTCACTTTTTCAAGGACTATGGAGTGTCATAATCGAAATGCTTAAAGTAAGAACACAATGAGTATAATAGCACAACTTTAAAGTAGGAAAGGCGAGATAAAAACGCGATGATAAAAAACAGGAACATCACAAGAAAAATAAAACTAAGAACATTTAAAAAAAGAAGGAGAGGTATAGAATCTACAGAACAAGCTTTTATTTCGTGCTAGCTAGTTTGAAATTGCACACTACATGACTTTAGTCACCTTCTGCCATTGGTATGCATATTTGAATTTTTTGTTGGGAGTTATCGAAAAGTTAAAATTTACAAGGCAAAGAAACGGAAATCTTACAGTATCTTCAAAAAGTAATGAAAGATAGCATCACTACATCATATTGTATGTTTCAACAACAATTGTTTTTCTACATCTTGTCGCCAAACCACAATGATGACACTCCCCATACGAACACACGCACACGCACACACACTAACAGAGAAGTATGCTTTACAAATTATAGCTGTTCGTCTTTAAACGAAGCTAGCAATTTGACCTCCTTTACTGATCATGCTGACGCTCCTAGCTTTATTTCATCAAAAAGTATAGGATTGGGGCTAGGGTCACAATTATTTTGTTTTGGGTTAGGTTTAGGGTTAGGGTTAGGTGTAGCGTAAAGTCCAGTGTCCAAGAATATGGTTAGTGTATGAAGCAGATCAATTTCAGGAGTTTTGTGTCATAGAGCCGATTTATTAGTCAATATTGGTGGTTATCGCAGTACCGGCGAAAGCAGAATCAGGGGTAGAAGGGCACTTTAAAAATAGTAAACAGTTACGTCGCTTGTCACACCAGTGTGTCAAAACGCGATATTAGGTTTGAAACCTGTCTAATGATAAAACGGAAAGTGTGTCTTTGGTGCATTTGTGGTTTAATATTTTGTACATTCAAGAGTTATATATGATATACAAATATCGTCAACTCCATATAACTCTGATTATCCCACTACCCACCAACCCACTCACCTACACCCGCAACTCACAAACTATTAACTCCAAAAGTCTACATTTGTACCTAGTAATGTGGCAGTTTTACCAGATTTACTAATTAGGTTTGATTGTTACGGCAGTAGCAAGGGAATGAGCAACAGACGTAGAAGTAGTAGAAGTGCATGGGAAAAGTAGTTGAGGTAGTAATGTTACTTAACTTGCTTGTAGCAGCAAAAACCTATTTATCACTTCTAAAACCGTGGCGACTCCCTACAACTTCTATCCAAACGAATTTGTTTCCGGTAAAGATTTTATAATTGGGGGAACCTTGCAGGATTTCTTATCCGCCTCGGTCGCTATACGGACCAGTAGAGAGGATCTAATTGATTTTCATCGCCTTTAATCCCTTTCCAATGTTAATCCTAATCTTTTCATAAACACAAAATTGCAAGGATCGTGACGGAGAGTGGTTGACAGGTATCGCCAGTAATACTTTCAAACTTTTAAGTTTTCTATCCTACAATCTCCTACCAATCAATGCCTATTTTAAGAACGGAACGCTTTCATCATCTGCCTGCAAACAAGGACATACGTGTACTATCATTTCTGGGGGGGGGGGGGTCACAAAGATCCTAAGTTGAACTTATCTTTAAGTTGGACTTAACCATTATGGAAAGCTGTTAGCATCTTTGAAAAAATGTTTTGTAAAATTTATTTTAAAAGGCATAAAATGTTGATTCAAATCATTCATATTTTTTATTATCGAGGGGATTTCATGTTCTTGATGTGGAATTTAAGAAAAGTCTAAAATACTTGAATTTTTGCTTTTGAATATATTTTATTTTAAGGCTTCAAAATGGCTCTCCATAATGTTAAGTCCAATTATAGAGCTAAGTTCGACTTAGGATTTTTGTAATACACCCCTTGATGCTCCACTACAGTGGCGGATCCAGCGAAAAAAAAATCATGTAAAATCACGTGATTTTTACCTTTGGGGGGGGGGGGGTTTACTATATAACTTTATAACTTTAAACTGTTTCTCTTGACCTAATCATCTTCCCTTTACTTTTTTTTCTAAACTTATTGACTACTGAATTCTCTCATTTCCATAGCCTTTAATACAGGATTTTCCCGGTTTCCGTAGGCAATGGGTTCACATATATCAAGAAATGACCCTGTATTCGAGTGGAAATATCCATCAAGACCGCTTGTCACTCGGATAAATCAGTTTCCTTAAACATGACGTGACGTTTCGTTTGTTCACGGAATACGTTCCCAATAATCGTATGTGGACTACTAGGCTACAATAACAGTTTTTCTAAAACTGGGTTAATAATTTTTCGTTGTATTACAAAGGAGGAACAACCCCCCGAAATTTTCTTTCAATTAAAGTTGAGAAAAGGTCGCAAACCACTTCACGTTCAACTATAGTTTGAATAACCCATTTTTGTCATTTTCATTTTTTCTCTCTCTCTCTCTCTCTCCCCCCTCCCCCTCTCACCCCCCTCTCTCTCTCTCTCTCTCTCTCTCCGTCTCTTTCTCCCTCTTTCCTTCTGTTTCTTTGTCCCTTCCTGACCTCTCTATCTCTATCTCACTCTCTTCCTCTTTTCTCCCACTCCTTTTCTTGTCATGATTATTTTCACCCGCTTTTTAATTTCGTCTTCTGTAGTTTTAATCAGAATGTCTTTCCTCTATGTTCTCGGTTAAATGTAAGATAAAAGAATATCTGTTCATACAAAAATAGGTAATAAAATGATACGAACCTAAAATTCAGATACATTCAAATAATTCAAATGGGAATCAGTTGCGAAAATAAATATTGAAAGCAAATAGTTAGGGATGAAGATGAAATAGCTTAAAAAAGAAAGAGAAAGCAAGCGGCTTTTACGTGAGAAGGAAAAAAGTGGAAAGAAAAGAAACTCGCACTCCGCGCACGTGGGAAAAACTGATACCAGCGACGAAAATGTACATTTATAAGAATGCGGAAATGCTGAAGGGGTATTTACTTATTGTTAATAGTATACCGGGTTCAATAATAGCTGAAATGAATGCATACACGCTTATACACCTGCCCACCAAAAATTCAACTCCTTTCTCACGACCATGAGTCATGGACCAAAGATAGGCAGAACTTGATATCTTTGGTATTACTTTTTGGAGGGAATATTTGAATTGTAGAACGGAATGGAAGAATCTAGTTAGAACAGGTCATGACTCAGAAAGGTGTCCTTTTTGCGCCTTTTTCACAGAGGAGAAAGTGAATTCAATTGTGACAACTAACTGCGAAAAATCATTGTCTTGGATCGGTCATTATTTAAGTAAAAATACTCAACAATACTTAACAATATATGGATCGAGTCTATAATATATTTACAATTATATGATTCTTTTTAAACCCTTAAAATTTGAAAACAATTTATTCATGTAATAATATCGATGTCTTACTTTCGAATTCTCTTCTTTCTTTCTGTCCCATTCATCTTTGTGTTACTTTCTCTTTCTTATTCTGTTAACCATTTTCTTCAACCATACAACAGTTTAAAAATATCTGCATCCCTCGCTTTCTATCTATTTCTCATTCTTTCCTCTCTTCAGGCCTATTCCATCCTTTTTTCTTGCATTTACCTTCAAATTGTTCTACTATTTTCTTTTGTCTCTCTCTTTCTTTCTCTTTCTCTGGCTCCTTTTACATTTCTCCCTTTTTCTTCTTCTCTCTCCTTCCCTTGTCTATCTCTTTTCTTTCCTTTCTATCTCATTCTCTTTTTTCGTTCTCTCTCACTATCTCTCTCTCTGTATCGCTTTCCCTTTCTACCTCATATACTTTCTCTATATAACACCCTCTTTTTCTTATTCTCCCTCAATCTGTTTTTTTCTCTCTCTCTCTCTCTCTCCCTATCTCTCTCTACCTCTTCTTCTCTGTCTGTCTGTCTGTCTCTACCTCCTTCCCCATCTCTCTCTCTCTCTCTCTCTCTCTCTCCAGTACTCTCCCACCTATCACACCCCTTCAGTGATACGTTCCCACACAGTACCTTGGCCGATGTCCAACGGGAAGGCAAAGAAGGGAGTACTTTTTCAATAAACTTTACGCGCGTCAAAATCAGCTGCAATGAATGAGCTAGGCGCGAAAAGGTAGCACCATTCGTGAACTTTTCTCACTTTGTCCGAATGCCAAAGAGAATGAAAGAGAAAGAAACAAGAGATGAAGTACATTTTCAAATGGTTTAAAGGGAGCCCTTGCCTCTCTTCGAAAATTATCTTGGGTCGCTGTTCATGTCCGCTTCATTTTCCAATAGGCCTAATTAAGAGAATGTAATATTTTTGTTTGTTCTCTATGCCAGTAATGCAACATTGAATTGTCTTAATAAACTCTGAAGAAAAAAAAAAAAATTCTGTTCTTTCTTATGAATTAGTCTGATAGATTTGACCGGGGAAAATGGATTCGTTTTTGTTGTTTTTGTTGTTGTAGGTTTCGGTTTTATTTTACTTTTGGTTAAAGAAAACAGAATAAAGTATTGACTTCTACTCGGAGTTCGAAAATACGGAAAAACACAATAAACCATGAAGCCCTATTACAGCATTAGTGAAAATCTGTAAAAATCTGTAAAAATTAAAATATTCTTGTAAGGAGCTTCAATTATTCAGAGTGTTTAATATATATATGCATACAAATAATTATTAAAAAAAAATTATTTGAAAAGAAGATGGCTTGATTGCTCTATTCAGAGGCTCTGTACTTCCTTGATGTTCTGAATGGTCCAGGTTTTCTCATTAAATTCATTTAATTCCTCATTCAGAATGGTATTCAGAATCCATTTCATTCGCTAGGGGATTATGCGTTCCATCTCATATTGGTTGTGTACATCAAATGAGGAAGAGATTACAAATATTATTTATACTTGCCATTTCTAAAAATTAGAATTACAAAAGGCTAGAGGGGATCGTCATTTACAAACATGAAATATAAATAATAAGGAAACATATTGACAGGCATGAAATATAGATTTATAAATCTCTAATCACTTAAAACTTAACGCTAATTACAAACATGCAAATCAACATTCTTCTCGTGGCCTTATAAGATCATGTACAATGACAACAAGCAAATCATTTAAAGATTTAATTTACACAATCTTATAAATAAATATAAGGATTACTATTTTAACAAAGGTATATATTAATACAATAAGTTACGCCCATGCGAGAAAAAGCATATTAATTTTTCATTAAAAATGCGGGTGTAACGACAGAAAATATGCGATGATGCATGGCGCTCTTTAAGTGACGACGTTGGCGCTTCAAACTTAACGGACATACCCCCAAAAATCAAAACTATCCAATTTTCCCAGGAACCTGTTCATGATTCTATACAAACTTTGAACAAGGTGCGTGGGAAACGAGACATTCCCTCTTTCCACGAGCTAGGAAAAAAAAATTGAGGCAACTGAGAGAGAAAAGGTGTGATTAAGAATAAGAATAGAAAAGGTAAACAGCGAACCACGCGACTACATGGCTTGATAACAAAGGGACTGAGAAATACCCCCTTAACCGTCTTCACTAGTGTAGTCTAGATTCATAGACTTTAATTAATGTCAGAGCAATCCTGACCTTTCGAATATTACATGTATACCACAAAATAAACGTTAATCAAAATATATAAAGGCAAATTACGAAATACAACAAGCTAAAGCATCACAAAAGCATTGGTTAAGCTCAATAAGGTAATGGTGTCGTAGCATTTAGGGATACGATTATTTTTAAATCTCATTCTGACTAGTAAAACTCATAAAATGTAAAACTCATATATTCGTTATAGATATGTTATAGCACGCTGTAATATATGTCCAATCAATTCTATACACATAAAAGTAATTAGTCATGTTAAATATGGGCTCTTTATTTTCAATAAAATATTTGTTCAATTGTAAATGTGCCAAAAAAGTCAACTTCAAAATGCCAGGTAAAACAAAACAATCATTACCCCCAAAATAGGATTGTTCATTACCTGCATTCATTTCATAGACCTAAAAGGCATCTATTTAATTTCCATGAGTTTCGTATTATCAATTAGCTTTTCTGCTTCTGTTCACAATGGAAGAAAGAAGGACCAATATATTCGCATATCGTAGAGAAAAATATCGTTTATGCAGTCGTTTTAATCGATAAATTAAAAACACATCAACTTTAAGCTGCTATACTAATACTATCTTTTTTCCCCTTCCACAGGGTTCTAATAATTTCCAAAACAATTTCCATAATATACAGTATATCCATACATTATATACAAACAATTCAAGAAATAATTTCCATACACAATGGCTAACACAGATTATAATCATCACGACCGAAAACTTTTTGGCACATAAAAACAAACATTCATGACAAATTAGTATTTTAAAAGAAAATACCAAACATCAAATACGTGATCATGTTCGTGTTGGCACATTTCCAACGCTCTCAAAATATTTTCTAAAGTGAAACCATTTCTTTTTTATTTGTTCTCTCTGAGATTTGTTTGGTATATATTTATTTTTCCATTTCATAATCACGTTTTACAGCTAATAATATTATATCAAATGAAGGTAGTTGATTTCGTAAATTGGCTGAAAATATTTCTTGTCTTACAACAATCAGAACACAGTTGAACACAGTTGATAGCAAATCTATCTTGGTCGATAATTTTTGTGTCCGATTCATATCTTTAAAGTCACGTGGTCGCCCAACCTCATGCCATGCACCTGTCGCGCTAAATATAGGGTCTGTTTTGTGAGACTATTCATCTTTTTTTCGTCTTCTAGCTTTTCATTGATGAATGAAGAGAGGTAATGAGAGTGACAGATTAAACGTCACCTACCGACAATACCAAAAGTGTATACCGTTGTGACGGCGTGCGACCTGTGAACGTGGGTGAGCGGTGAGGGAGAGAGAGAGAGGGAGGAGATAAAGAGAGAGAGAGAGAAAGAGAGAGAGAGAGAGGGAGCGAGCGAGATAGAGAGACAGAGACAGACACAGAGAGAAAGAGAGAGGAAGAGAGATATATATATATATAGAAAGAGAGAGATACGGAGAGAGACAGAGACGGAGAGATACAGACACGGAGAGCGAGAGAGAGAGAGAGAGAGAGAGACCGAATGAAAAGGAATATCAAGATCCCCAAATAATAAGAGAATGGTGAGAAAGTTTGGATGTTTGGTTTTTTAACCACACGTGGGAACCTGATGATGTTAGTCATGTTTCTACAGGTGCATGCTGCTCGAGAATTCACTAATAACATATTTTGTTTTATAAAAGTAACAAGTTCATAATAATAATAAAATATATAAATACATTAACCAGACATCATACAAACTTGAACCCTAACCCTTACCTTAACCCAAACATTAACCCTAACCCTTATCCTAACCCTAAACCTTAACCCTAACCCTAAACCTTAACCCTTATCCTAACCCTAATCCTTAACCCTAACCCTTATCCTAACCCTAAACCTAACCCTAACCCTTATCCTAACCCTAACCCTTAACCCTCACCCTAAACCTTATCTGTAGAATTATTGTCCTGCAAATGACAATGTCTACTGTAATGACTCACTTTTTCACTCCATATGTCCGTCTAATGACGCATTAATTAAGTAAAATAAAATTAATTCTAACATGTAGAGTTAAATGTAAATATATTTCTGCGATTATCTTTTAAAATGATGTATGCTGAGATCCTTTCCCCTCACACCTTTACATTGACTTTTTTTCTACCACACTTTAACAGTATATATATATTTTTTTTTAAACAGATCCAAAAAAACAACACCCAAGCAAATATATCCACGTTAAGCAAATCATACTAGAAATACCCCCCCCCCCCCCCAAAAAAAAAAAAAAATAAATAAATAAATAAATAAATAAATATATAATATATATATATTTATATATATTAATAATACCTGTTAATTGCTTACAGAAAATATACGGCTGATAATTGCATTTGATAGAGGGAAAATAACAAGAGTTATCAAATCTATGGCAGCATGTAGCTCGAAAGGAAAAAGAAAGGAAAAGAAAGGTAGGCCTACACACGAAGATTCAAAATTCCAAAATATGTGCATGCACCCTGGAATTAATCTAATTGCCGTAGAAATTGTCGATACTTCGCCCAAGCCTCTTTATAGTTAGATTCGGAAAAATTATCACCAATTTATGAATTTAAAGCGACCTCGTGCGTCAATTACAGACACAAAAAGGTTGACTAACTTTCTTTTGATAAAGTAATATTGGTAAACGAAGGAACGAGCCTGGCATTGCATGGGAAAATCTAACAATCAAGTATCACAGGGTGGTTAATAGTTATGGAATGTCAGTGAAATTTGATTCATTAAGTTGTTAACCACCATTATCAGGTACCTGTTACTTTCAATCCAGGTAAAACAAGTATAATAGTACACATCGGATTCATCGTATGTGAGCAGGGTGCCAGCAGGTAGCAAATTATCGCCCAACTCAAATATAATTTGACAGCGCACGAATTTGCGAGTCGGAGCTAGTTAAGTAGAAACAATGTTCCATAGCTTAGTCATATTCGAGCTTTGTTGTGTAGAGAATGAAAATAATACCAGCACAAAGTTGATTTATTGAAATAGTTTGTGTTCGTGTTTTGAAATGTGTTCCTACCGTTCACCTTTTCTTAGGCATGTTAACTTTAAACATAATTTACTTTTTACTCGTTCTTAGATATATTACATACCTATTCTATTTTTCGCATTATTGTAAAGAATCACTTAGATTTTCTTGAAACTGACAGAATTGTTCAATCAGTGTTTGGACATCAAGACATCGATAACAAAATGAAATTAAAAAAAAGTATTATATATCTTGCAAGAAAAATAAAATAAAAGTATTATATATCTTTCAAGAAAATTAAAATAAAAAGTATTATATATCTTTTAGAAGGATGAACTGGATGGAATTTCGTTCTTCTATAAAATTCGTTACAAAACGCATTCGGAAATAATAAAAATTGAATGTGCCTGAAACTTTTTTTTTCTTTTCTTCAAAACACATATTTTAAAAATTTGAATGCACAGTTGCAACCATTTCATTTCGCTTTTAAAACTATATTAACTGCGAACTTTTATTTTGTCCTGTGTTTCTATCAAAAAGAAGAACAAAAAAACTACGCGTACGCATACAGACACAAACACCCACCCTCCCATACCCACACATATTCTTCTTCTCCCCCCCCCCCCCCCCGTCTAACTCAAGCAACTCCCCTCTGACATGCTAGGTTGACGAAAATATAGGTCTATATCATGAGAATGTGGTTGTGAATTTGACTCCTGTTTGTGTATGTCACCTACCGTGCTTAAATTTGTTGAAATGCTGCCGTGTAAGGGAATTCTCCACAAAAACGCGCCTTTTTTCTCACGACCGAGTTAAGTGATCGTCTGCTGAGATAGAAATTTGACTAAGCGGCATCCAGGGGATATAGACCTGGTGGAACTTAATTCCACTAGGCATCATAAAAACAGAAAAGTAGGAGACAAATAGCTATACAGGCAGTCGGTGGCATGGTTTCAAGATTTAGGACAGGTCGAGTTCTGTGACGTTTATGAAATGCGAGCGACCCGAAACAAGCGAGAGGGAGGAGGTCTGTGCAGGAGATGATCGCATCCATCTTCGTCTTTCAATCTATCCTGCTCGCCCTCCCCTCTCTCTCTCTCTCTCTTTCTCTCTCCTTCTCTCTCTCTCTCTCTCTCTTTCTCTCTCCTTCTCACTCTCTCTCTTCTCTCTCATTCTGTTTCATTCTCTCTCTCAGTCTCTCTCATTCTGTCTCGAATTTTCTCTTCTCTTAACCCCCTCTCTTTTATTTCGTCTCTTTTTCTATTTCTTCAAATCTGTTTTCCTCCCTAACCAATCCCCCTCTCTCTTTCTCTCTTTTTCTCTCCCTCTCTCTCTCTCTCTCTCTCTCTCTCTCTCTCCTATCTCTCTCTCTCTCCCTCCCTCCCTCCCTCCATCCCTCTCTCCCCCTCTCACTCTCCCTCCCCTCGTGTTGATTAGAGAAAGGTGGTGTTATGGGTTCAACATGCTTATCAACCACATTCCATTGATGAAACATCATCTATTTCATGTCACTGGCAATACGACACTCGTGTGAACATATCGTCTCATTGGTGTTCCTCTTTCGAGTAGAAGGTGAATGTCAAGTGTTGTGTTTATTTGACCCCAGCTCCATATTTCTGATGCTATCGCAAGAAATTATTAAAGGCTTACATGACTTTGTACTGGGTATAACGTTGCGTGATGCAATTTTACATTTCAAAAGAGACTCTCCATGGCCCATATTGATATCGGGTGATTTATTTGTAGAAAAGATATAAGGTTTATTAATAATTTTTTATACTATCACAATTTAAAGAAAATTTAAAGAATATTTATGAAATTATTTGGACTTTTTAAATGAAATGTGGAAAATGATGTGACCAAATGAGAGAGCAGTGAATGATAGCATAATTTCCTTACTTACCTATAAATATCTCAACTAACATGTGGCTAAATTGTTTGGCCCAGATAATTAGATACTTCTGTAATTGTTTATGAGTTCAGTTCAGTTAATTATTATCATATTTCATACACATAGAAAAATACATAGAATTTTACAAATTTATGAGAAAGATACGAGTAAGAAGGAAAAAAAGGATGAGAATAAAATGCAACAAAATACATAAAGGAATGGAAATATGAGGAAAAAAGACCTCAAGAGTACTCTCTAGGCACCAACCCCCGCAAGAAAATCATTATAAGAGTGATAAGAGTAATTCCATAGCAATTTGACATGTTTATTTCCCTTTTTCATTTTTATTTATCTGTTCTCATGCATTCTTTGCGTTTCTCTTTTTAATTCTTGACTTTTCTATATTTTTCTTCATGAACTTCTTTCCTTTTGTTTTTCTTTTATCTTTTTCCTATGTCTTCTTTTTTATTATTCACATTTTTATGTTTCTTACTTCTATATCTTTCCATGCAGTGGTCTTAGGTTGCGTTTATCTAGGAATTTTTTGGCTAGAATCAGGTTTCTCAAACGTCTTTCAGGCAAATTTAGAAGTAGATAAACGCAAAGCCTTTTTCAAACGTCTTTAGATATGGGCATATCAAAAGACGCAAAAAGGTGCGTTTTGTATGTGACATACAGCCAGAATCACGTTTCTGAGAGGTCGATAAACGCAAAGCTGTTTTGAATGTCACATACAAATAGGAACACCCAGGTGTTGTGTACAAGTATGTGTGTGAAGTTAACCTCCGAGAAACTGTCTGTTTCCCGGGTCAAAACAGCTGGGCAGACACAAGGCCTTTATTTTGAATCGTGAAGAGTAGATAAACGCGACATCCCGCAAATCACGATCGTATAGTGGGGGTATGATAGTGGGGTTCGATAGTGGGGTACGATATGTACATATCTAGTGGCAAGCCTAGATAAACGCGCTCTTAGTCTGACGGGATGATACGCCATCGCTCAGTCATGTTTTTATTTGATTCGGCTTCTCCCAACAATTTGTTTACAAAGAGCGACATCTATCGTTTATTTCTTTTTCTGTATGATAAAATATTTTATTTCATTCACCAAGTCTAAAGCAGACACTCTCTCATTCTTTTATATCTCATTCGGTTTTAACCTTAAAGGGCAACTCAATGCTTCTGATAGGTTCATTTGGCTTTGGCTTTCAGTTGTATATTATTAACTAATAT
>JAVYIG010013653.1:0-45996 GCA_035222895.1 Strongylocentrotus droebachiensis
CTGAGCTGGTAGGAAATCTTCGCGAGTTGACCCCTACGGGCTTAAGCAGGGGGTGGGGGGGGGGGGAGGTCTGTGCGAACGGAGAGACGCGTTCCTCGGTTGGCTTATGTTGGGTTTGGTTCCCGCGGCTTGCGCTGGCGGTCCTCGTAGGCAGCAAGTACCTTGTTACGATCGGACATGCAGTAGATGAATTTTGCGAGTATCGCGTTCGGTGCTTGGGGCTGGTCTGGGACGCGAGCGCGACTGGAAAGGCGATGACAGTTGGCTCAGGGATCCTGATTGGCTAGACCGATGTTAGCGGCGTCGATCTCGATTCCGAGTTGAATGAAGGTTTCAAGAAGCCCTTGAGCGATTGGGTTTGTCGGAGATCCCATAAAAGAGCAGGTTAGCGCGTCGCTGGTAAATTTCCGCTACGGTCATCTTATCCTGTAGGTCGGCGATTTGCTTTTCAAAAGGGCGTTTAATGTCGGGCAGTTTCTCTAGCTCTATCTCCGAGACCTTCTCCGAGTTGAATTGCACAGCATTTTCGAGCTCGGTGACTTTTGATTTTATGGAGGTCACTTCTGCTGTGAGGGTGTCTAGCTTAGCACAAATCATGGCAGAGGAGCGGTGGATGGATTCCTGGATATCCGCTAAGGAGAGGATTGGCGTGGGCGTGTCTGCGGCTGGTACAAGGGCAGCCGGAGATCGGCATGTCTTACAGGAGTCGCGTCCTTAACCTGGGATCGAAGTGCTCGCGAAGTCATGGTGGAAGTCAAGAATTCACAAGATTAGATCCCAAATTTAGGCAACATGAACGATTCAAGCTTTCCCAAACTGGATACATTCGCTGTGGGTGAATGACTATCAAGGTCTGAGTGAAAGTTATGAGCAGAATAGCATTAAATCCGGGTGTAGAACATCGGTGGAAAATTAATATGGGGCGTTGGCTGCGAAACCAAATCTAGACGTCCGTCTCCATTGAAGGCTGAGTTAGCAGTGTCCTAATATTCAAATTATGCAAGAAAACCCGTTTACTTGCTTATAGACTTCACTGTCAGACACTATTGAGTGACTGACTGGCTTTTTTTCTTCTTTGGTAATAACATACATAAAATGAGCTGTAAAGGGTACATGAGCATTGGTCTACATCAATAACCCACTTCTTGTAATGGCCAAAATTAAACCGATTGCATCTTTGCGCAGCTTAAAATGTACGAATGTTCGGTACAATGGTCTGAAAATTAGACTATTACTTACTGGTTCTATAGCTCTTACGTCAATTCGAAAACTAATAGTCGTTATTTTCCCACTTACATACATTTTTTCAAGCTCCCCCCCCCCCCTCCCCCCTTTTTTTTAGGGAAGTTCTAAATTAGTATTATCTTTCAAATGCCGTTGGAATTTAACCTTTTCTTTTTTGGCCTGCAAATGGGACATAATACCTTTAAGAGTCGGGGTCAAAAGTTGGCGTTGCCCTCATGTCTCCTCATTTCCAATATTGCATAGATCAAATTCCATCTTGCTTCTTATAATACATACTTGTGACTCACGGTATTTTATCCACAAGTTATAATATATCAATAATATAGTTTCAGTTTCTTTTTATTTATCTTATTTCACATACCGTATATAACATTTGCAATGATTTCACGGAGTAAATTGTACAAATAAAACAGGAAATAGAGGCAAAAGAACAGAGAGTGAATACTTCATAAAAACTGTTTGAATGCATTAGATTAAAAGACTGAACTCAAAATGCAAACGAATTCTCAATAAACCTATAATTATTCAACAATTTAATCCAGGACATTTTTTTGTTGTATTAAGATGTCATTTCGTCCACTTTTATTCCGACTTGTTACAACAAATTAACAGGCCTATCTGCGAATTGAGAAGAAAATATTTGTTTTCTTCATGAACAGATGAAAAAAGTCCTCGATATAAAAAAAACCTAGAATTCTTCTACATGTTGTACATAATGCAGGACGGATATAAAGAAAAATAAATAAAAGTAAGATGGGAACCTAGGCAGATGTTAATTTGGTTTTGTTATGTTGGTATCCAGTAACTTATATAGTTTTACACGACTGCTGTAAAGTCATATTCTTATTGATATCTAAGATCGGAGATACGAAAGCGGACAAGCGAGGGAAAATATCGTAAAGAGGTTAATATCTGGTGATTGTATAACTATAATAATAATAATAGCTCACATTTATAATGCGCCTAATACTACGTTTCTAGGCGCGGAACATATTATTACCCCGGTCATCGGATTCAGGCTTACCCGCACACAAGGTATGCACATTCTCCACTCCCTGGGGAGCATTCCAGCCAGCCGCCATTTTACAAGCGCCACCTGCTAATCAAACCACATTAGCTTTCGCATCCTACCGGGTACCCATTTTAACACCTGGGTGGAGAGTGGCAAATGTAGATCAATGTCTTGCCAAAGGACATTAGTGCCGCGGCGGGACTTGAACCGCGGACCTTGTGATCCACAGTCCGGTGACATATCCACTCGACCACGACACCTCTAACTATGTATGTTACAGGGGATAACTATGATTTAGCACTTTGCTATTTTGCTATAGATTCTCTTTACCAATACATATTTTTGATTTCGTTCATTCCAGAATTCTATTAAAAACACTATTCAAACAAATAAAATAAAAGTGTATTCTACATTCAAATTCAAATTTATTGTCCAATGATTGGAAATTTGATTCATTTGCTTGTCAGTACAAGATTACAAATTATAAACATCATTAAGATACAGATGGGTACAGAATAAAACATTTAACTAGAACATAGGTAACAACAAATGCGATAGTTCAACATGCAGACTAAAATTCGATTCATAATTCAGACTAAGTAGTTAAATTCAATTTATAGTTCGGATTAAATTCAATTCGCAATTCAAATTAAATACAATTAAAGATTCAGACCAATTCAATTCGTAATTCAGATCAAATCTATTTCGAATCCCGATCACATTCAATTCGTAATTCAGATTAAAATAAAATTAACAAAATCAGATCACATTCAATTTATAATTCAGACTAAGTAATTAGATTAAATTCATAATTCGGGTTAAATTAAGTTCACAATTCAAATTCAATATAATTCATGATTCAGATAAATTCAATTCATATTTCAGAAAAATAATTCAATTCAGATCTCGATCACGAACAATTCATAATTCAGATTAAATTAAATTGACAATTCAGGTTAAATAGATTCACAATTCAGATTAAGTACAATTTATAATTCAGATCAATTCAATTCAAAATTCAGATCAAATCCATTCAAATCCCGATCACATTCAATTCGTAATTCAGATTAATATAAAATTAACAATTCAGATCAAATTCAATTTATAATTCAGACTAAGTAGTTAAATTAAATTCATATTTCGGGCTAAATTAAATTCACAATTCAGATTCAATACAATTTATTCTTCAGACCAATTCAATTCATATTTCAGAATATAATTCAACTCAAATTCCGATCACCTACAATTCATAATTCAGATTAAATTAAATTTACAATTCAGATTAAATACAAGTTATAATTCAAAATAGGTGATTACATTCAGTCATAATTCAGATTAAGTTAAGTTCACAGTTCAAATTAAATTCACAATTCAGATTAAATTCAGTTTATTATTCAGACTTATATTAAACTTTCCTCGTTCATCAGCCTGATTGAGCTAGGCACAAATGAATTGAGAAACCTGCTCGTTCTGGACCTTAGAGATCTTAACCTGTTTCCTGACCTCAGGGCCACATAATTATTATTTAAGGGGTGACGGCTGTTATGGTAGATTGATTTCGCCTTGTCAAGTACTCTATTTCTACATATATCTTCGAAGACAAGATTCTTCCCTACAATTGTTTCCGCTTGTTTAACAATTCTTTTTAGCATAGAGAGGTCTACTTTTCGACATGCTGTGAACCACACAACGCAGTCGTTTACTATTATACTTTCTATCACAGACTTGTAGAAAGGTACATTATTGTGCGGTCTACGTGAAATGAATTGAGTTTACGAAGGAAATATAACCGTTGCTGCCCTTTCCTGTACAGCTCCCTACAGTTATCATCCCATTTCAGCTTGTCATTAATTACAGTGCCAAGGTATTTGTATGATTTCACTATCTCTATTTCTTTTCCGTTTATTTTCATTGGGCAGCTACTTGGATCTACGGGTCTTACTTTCCTAAAGTCAATTATCATCTCTTTTGTTTTCGTAGTATTGAAGTCCAGAAAGTTTTCATTGCACCACTCAGTAAACCGGTTTAGATAATCTTCGTATTCAGTCTCACTTCCTCTAATATTCCCAACAATAACAGTGTCGTCCGCGTATTTCAAGACTGAGACGTTTTCCGAAGATGAGCGGCAGTCGTTGGTATACAACACGAACAGGATGGCCGAGAGCACGCACCCTTGCTGCGTTCGGTTCTGCAAGAAGTCCACGATCCAAAGTATGAGCGATGGCCTTACATAACATAACATGTGGAAATACATATAAATCTTTAAAAAAATAAGAGAAAATTACAAATTTGAGAAGGAAATATATAATATGCACATGTATAATAAAATATTTTCTCCTTGTCCCATTTTATGGGGAAAGGATGCGCATATTTTGACGGATAAGAATAATATTTTTATAGTCAAATAAAACCATTACTTGACAAAGCCCTAAGGGATTAAATTCGTAAAACTTTTTTTTCTTGTACGGAGCATCATTATTTCTTGTATTTTTTAAATCGATACATATCATATTATACCATATCACAGACACTAATAACACGTAGGGCCGTGTATCCCAGATTTAACATTGTTAAACGATCCCTTTAATAAAAACAAAATATTTTAAATATTTTATGATAAAAATTGAATTTTTTTTAATTCTAAATTTTATTTTTTTCTCCAAAGAATTGTTGTTTTTTGTAAATAAATTTGTAATGCAGGATATAAAACAAATATACCATGCCTTCTATTCGAGGTTCTGGTTAAAACTATGCGCAAGAGGTGACTCCAATAGTACTATTTCGAAGCAAATGGTACCTTTGAAGTCACCGAGATTTGAAGAAAAAAAAATCAATCCGCCCCCCCCAAAAAAAAAAAAAAAAAATAAATAAAAAATAAAAAATAAATAAATAAAACTCCCAAATACTCTTATATAGTACTTTTTTCAGAGCAACCTTAAAATAGTTGAAATATTTCTGGTCACGTGACGAGCTCTCAACCAATCAAAAACCAATAAATTTTGGATGCATGATATAAATACATTATCCACACGTCGTGTGTCCGGATAGCTATTTAGAAATTTAATTTCAAACAGTCATTTGAAGAAGTTTACATGCAGCATTTTGTTAACATTTTGAGAGTCGCATTGGAAAATATAAAAGACAAATATTCATGATAGTTTTAACATTCTGATGCATATTTTTTATTAAAATCCAAAAGGAAAATTTTCCCTTGTTTTAGGTATATAAACGTCCGTACACACAACCCCTCATCACATGTAAATTTGTTTTCACTTTGCTTTCTTTGAATCATTTAGGTATGTGTGTATGTTCATTCTATGCCAAGTGAATAATGGAAACACATGAACAAATCAAACACAAAATCTAATGATGGATTCGATAGGCATCGCAAGAAAAAAACTTTCTGCCAATTAAACTGGTTTATTTTTAGAGCGATCAATCTTCATGCAGAGTTTCATGAAGATAGCAAAGAATATCAAGCCTGCGATGATGCCGAGGGTGATGACCAAAGCACCGATCACGCGCCCTGCTTGTTCCGACGTCAGCTCCAACCCAATGAAACTGTCAACCGTACACGGTTCTTCTTCGTCGTCGTCGATGAGCGTCTCCTTCAAGCCAGCGATGACGGTGTACCAGAAGATGTCTTTTTCCTCGGCGCGGGGAATGGGTGCCTGTGTCGGACAGACATCGAGATGGAGGGCGTTGTATTGGAGTGGGTTGTACGGCTGCCATACTGACTCGGGGTCTGTAGGATTGGCTGACGGAACACTGCATGGAACAAGGTGAAATACAAAGTGAAAGTCTTTATTAAGTAGTGAAAGTTATATGCAAGTATAAGTTAAAGCTTTTGAAAAGAGTTGATATGTTTTATTATCAAGAGAACAAATCCATGGAATGAGTAAAGATGAAATTATTATCATTACTCTTTTCTATTCAGTTCACTTCTATACAATTAAACAAACGCTACCAGACCAACTTGCGAATAATTTTTTCCATCCAGTAATGGTTCTAGAAGGACTTCGGGGCCACGCCCCCCCCCCCCCCAAGTAAAGTAATGGTAAACTAATCATAATGATAATAAAATGAAATAGACTGAAAAAAATTAAAGTTATAAAAACAATGATTACAATAAAAGGTAGGAAATGAATACAAGAACCCCCTTGCCCCAATAGCCCCTCCACATTAAGACAAATAATTGTAGAACCTTGCCTGTTTATTTCTTTCCATAAATCTACTTCTGAGTGAGATGACAACCTGGCGCATGGTGTTAGAATGTATGCTTGCCCGACTTATTGCGTAATATATGGGAACACATTTGCTTTACTGAAATTGAATTAGCGAAAATTAATCTACAAATGTACTAATGGCTCGGGACTACATGTCAATAACAACATATCAATAACGCACCATTAATGGATAACAAAAGTATGGGTAGGCTTATTTCCCTGCAATCACACTTTAGGAAGTAGCCTAATGATCTTACCCTGTCTTTGAAAACGTCGAAATCATTTCCATGAAGTTGATGGAGACTTTCCTGTCAATTGAGCTGTAACCTGTAGTGCTCTGCAGGATCATCTGTCTGTCGTATGGCCAGCCGAAGGCATGCGGGAAATCATCACCAAAAGACGTTTCTGCCCAGGGTGGCAAGAATAGTTGATAGACATGGTTGTCAGGATGAAAGGTCAAGGAATACAAGTACATCTCTCTGTCAAATCTAGCCATCAATTTCCCCGTCTCTAGAAGAGGAACGTTGAGCCACAGATCACTCAGGAACTCACTGATCTGCTGCCCGACCTTGCAGTCGATGTCCGGGACAGTTGGGGAGAGTTCGCTCTTGAGGTAGAACATCTTAAAAAGGGAAGCGAACTCGTCCTTGCCTCCGTAGAAAATGTTAACGGCATCATCGATGATAGCTCCTGCAAACAGTTCATCCGGGCAGCGATTGGGACACAGAAGCATTCAAGTACTGAGCAGTGACAACGGTGTTATCACATTCAGTTGCTCCTGTGAGAAAGGGAATGGTTTCGTAATCACCTGAAGCCAGTATCTTATCGGGGGAGTCCTTCAAGAATGTCCCGTCCCATACGGGGAACCACGAGTCCATGAAAAGATTACTGCCACCAACACGTGCCTCAAGGATGTCTGTCGCTGATTTGGTTCGTAGGCATGTGACTAGCGCGGTGGTTGGTTCTGAAGGGCAATCGAGATCACTCGCCAGTTGGATCGCAAACTGAAGAGGATCTCTTTCGCCTGATGTCAAAATAGGGGGCGATATAACAGATTCACCAAATGCAATGATCTTATGCATAAGCCCATCATTGAGTTTGTTCAATGAAATCAAGTGAGCAATTTGGGCACCGGATCCCATTCCAAATGCAGTAACACTGCTAGCATCACCGCCGAAACTGCCGATGTATGTTTGGATCCACTGAAGAGCCGTGACGACGTCCATTATGCCATAGTTGCCTGGAGCGGCGTCATCGCCGGTCGAGAGAAATCCCAGTGCTCCTATGCGGTAATTTAGAGTAACCACCACTGCTTCGGAATAAGAAGCGAGAGTAGTCCCATCAAATACGACACCATTGCCAGACCTGAATTGACCGGAATGAATATAAACGATGACAGGAAGACCACCGGTTTCTGTAGCCACAGGTGCAAAGATGTTGAGGTAGAGGCAGTCCTCGTTGTATTCCGTGGCGCCCAGAATAGGGGTAAAGCCCTGAGGACACCCTGGTGAAGATTCTGTAGCGTTGCGGATACCACCTTGACCCCAGTCAGTTAGGACCTCGGAATACTGGAACCGTCTTTCGCCGACTGGCGGTGAGGCGTACGGAATACCGCGGAAACTTTCGATTTCTCGACCACCGACACCCTCGTCCGCTCTGCGAAGGATGCCTCGGATCTGTCCCAACTCAGAGTTCCCACTACTAACATCTCTTATCACGAACTCATCAGGTTCAGCTTCGGCTCCTCGTAAGATATCTGAAGTTGGTGCAACCAGGGAGCATGTGTCTGCATCGTCGTTCTGCGTTAGCTCTGGGATGTAGTCTAACCAGAAGCTGGTGTACTCTTCCAAAAGACTCTGTCCCGTTTCTATGGTGTTAGAGATCTGAAGGTAACTCTCGGTGTTGTCGTTAAACTGTGGCCAGTCCGTGAGCTGAGTTTGATTTGCGCTGCCAATATTAGGATCTCTGCACAGTAAAACAAAATAATATAAATATATATCAATAATTAAGACAAATGAAACAAAAATCTATAAAACACTTTAAACAATAAGAAGGATTTGAATGGTGTTTGTATTTTCCATGTTGTTCTTTTGTCAACTTTGAACATTGAGACTGAATGCAGATACGTATCCAAATATTTCCGTCTTTAAACATTTTATGAGATTGATTAATTTGTCCATTCCAAAGTTGAATTAACATGTACCACTTTTTAGATTGTATATAATCTTTCTAAATCATACTTCATGGGCTTGGTGAGGGTAACTTGATTTCAATCGTAAATATATAAGACATAAGTAAACTCTTTTAGAGGTAGAATTACTGCCTGCCAGGATAGGAGTGGCGATCATTCGCCAGCCTGAGAGTTGGGTAAACATGCGTGATGAAAGGAAATTACCCTGATGGAGTTTATTTTTTATACATCTGCACTTTTAAAGACATCTGAAAAGAGGCGTACGAGACAGGGACTAGAATCTGTGTTGTAATACCCACCCATTTCTCACGAAGTTGGTCCAATATTGAATCATATTTTCACGAAGTGACTCCGACGTACTCCCAGATGCAGCATCCAAAGCCGTCTGTCTGCCGAAAATCGTATCCCAAAGATAGAACAGCTCCTCGCCCTGAACTGCCATGGTGAAATCTCGAAGAGGATCATCAATCAATGTAAAGTTTTGATCCACGTCCACGTAGTCAAAGTAATACATAAATGTATTCGTGTTGGAGCTCAGTTGGTGGTTTCGTAAGAGCTTAATGGTCTGAGATACGTAGGAGCGGTCACCATACATACTAAACAAAAAGCATAAAGCCCTTTTCTTATCTGGAAGCTCAAGAAGAGGGCCGTCGTATCTATAGTCGATGGCATTCATCACAAGTATCGCCTGGTCATCACTGCTGTATCTCTGCCTGGTATCATAATAAGCAAAGTTCCAGACGTCTTGCACACTTTTGAATGAGTCATTGACATCTACGTAACCGTTTAAGAGTACAGCTCCTTCGTCACTGTTGACGCCTGCCAGGAGATCATATTGGTGTGTAAGGTTTCTTTCTAGAAGATTGTCGAGGGAGTCTGGAAAGAAATATCCATCGATTCGAGGTTCGAAGTAACCACCACTGAGAACAGAATAATTGACGGCTACTATATCTTGCCACGATTTTTCTCGAAGACAAGCTAGATTTTCTGTCCATGATCCTTGACTGCAGTTGAGAGTATCCACAAGGATCTTGGACAACCTCGTAGCTTGACCCTCCGCACTGATGTAGGATACGTCGGTGGCTGTACTGCTCTGAACAATCGCCCGTTGGAATAGCCCGTTGTTGTTTAAAGGGGTGAGAATCTGAGATACAACTCCTGTAGCCCCCTCTCGTCCTTGACCAACGATGGTGATCTTACTTCCGTCACCATTGAAAGCCCCGATGTTATCCCGCACCCACTCTATGGCCAACTGTTGATCCCAAAGACCATAGTTACCCCGGTGCAATGTCATCACCGGTACTGAAGAAGCCGAATGTGAGGAACCTGTAGTTGATAGTGACGATGATGATAGGACCTGTCACTGCCATCTCCAGTCCGATGTACTCTGATCCCGAGTAGACTCGATACCCACGACCTGGTATGAATAACATGACGGGCAGTTTATTATCTGCAGTTGCGTTAGGTGGTACGAAGATGTTCAAGAAGAGACAATCTTCGCTAATCTGCAGATCATCGAGACCTTCCACTAGTTGCTGCGGACAGGCAGCACCAAACGTCGTCGCGTTTAACTTTTCGATCCAAGCAACTTTGGGTCGTGGACGGGCGAATCGGAACTCCCCCACTGGAGGCTCTGCGTATGGAACACCCAAAAACTCAGTCATCGTGTTGCCATCAAACTCATACTCGTTCCCCTCGATTTCGCCCAATTCTCCCACGTCGACAGTAACTTGTGTAAAACTTATGTCGATGAGAAGCAGGAGAACAAACGCAGTGACATGAACAGAAGTCATGATGAGAAGTTCATTGAAACAACAGCTTGTAAGCAGAACTTGGCATTGAGTACCAATTGAAGTACAAATTAAAAACCTTCTCTATATATAAAGCAGTTTCGTTTTATTTTGAGTGCGCCACACCTAAGAGGCGATCAGCCAAAAATATTGCTGTATAATTGTTTGATTTATACTCTATTGTCCAAAGAATCGTGCAAACAGGTTCAAGTACACGTATGTTAACGTAATCGCAAACATTCAATCATACAACATAATGCAGACTTTTATCCGCCTTCGACAAAATATGTAAGAAGGCAAATAGTTGAAGTCAATATTGAATCAATGCAGACAGAGGTGCAATGCATGTTTGACCCTTGCCATTTATATTTTCGATATTTCGTCAGAACAAGCTTTGAAAATCAATAGACTGTCAAATAGACTACCCAGTGTAAAGTATGATGAAGAGGATGTTTATAAAAGGGGAGGGCAGATATTGATTTGTGAGAAGAAGATTGTATGGGGACTTACCCGCACTTTAAACCTGATGTTTATACTTGTCTTTACTCCTCGTTAACTGCTAATTTTATTTGTCTTTCATGTAATAATGACAGCTTTATATATTCATGCGAACTTTCCTTTTGATCAAGAAGGTGAAGTGTGATATCTAGTTTATTTCCATACCCTATGTTTTCAATGAAGACACCTGGAAACATGTGGATGGTATAGTGCTGTTCAAACCTAAAGACAAGAAAATATGTGAGAATTCCTTAAATGTTTTGGTTGGTAACTATGAAATAAAACGAGTAAACTCTTCAAAATTTCTTGGAGTTCATATTGATGTCAACTTAATCTGGAAGAACATGTGAATGACATTTGTCAAAATATATCAAGGACTGTCGGAGTATTGAATTGCCTAAAAGAAATAATATTTTGTTTGTTTATCTTTTAAAACTTTTTTATTTATCAAGTAATTCGTACATACATCATAATAACAATAATCATAAAAAACACTGCACAATAATTACAAAAGGTAAAAACGTCAAACAATACAGAAATAGTGGGTACCACTTTCTTTTCTACAGTTAAGTGTATATCATAGGATTATAATCAAAATACTTCTTCCACAGGGGACCATTTCTTAAAATCCATTCCTTCAATCTTCTTCTATGTTGCAATGTTAAAGGTAAAGACCAGTATTGGTAACGCCCCAATTTCAAAAAATGAAATGGAAGCTCTCATTACCAATCATGTGAAAGAATATGTTTTGACTAATACATGATGATAAACAATTTGCCGGGAAACCGCCTACTAATTCATATATTTGGTAAATTTATTTCTCTCATGGTCGTGTGAGAGAGATAGGGTAGTCCCATATACATCTTTCTGTGTATAGTGCTTGTAACTTTACGAAGAATGGGCCAAATTTCTTATCATTTTGATGATTCCAGAACCTTGCAGATGCTATATGCTAGATGATCAACCTTTTCTGATCGATTCCACAACGTTTCTTTCACAATGCAATCGCATGACCATTACTGGTCTTTACCTTTAAGTTCTATGTATTTCGTGTTACTGATAAAAGACGTTAGCCCACTTAAACATGGTTTTGCGTTTGTGCATTTTAGGATATAAATATATCTTTTAAACATTAGCCATAAGTGGTTTAATAACTTCATATTGGGCCCTTTACAATCTTTGATGAATCCAAACATCATTCTTTTCTTACTGAGATCTTCAAACTTAATTTTAAATTTCGTGCCAATTGAACAAATTCCTGTCTAAGCTTAGAAGCAACATCATAGTCATAAAATATATGAAAAGGAGTTTCTAAAGTTGAATTACAAAAGGTACACATCTCTGACTCAACTTATTTCATCTTGTACAATCTGTTATTAGTATAAAGTATGTTATGTGAGAGTTTGAATTGGAAAACTCTCATTTTTACTTCAATTGTGCACTTGAAAGGTAGAATATAGATTTGTGACTAGTCGTTCTCTTGAATATCAAAGGTGCTAGGAAATAATTGTTCACAAACTGGTCTTGCTATTACTTCAGAAAGAAAACCCCTTTTTTAAGACCCACTGTTTTGGCCTATGTCCTATGAGTAATACATTGCAAATACTGAACTCCAATAACGAGCGTACCTTATTTTTGATTTCTGTCAAAAAAAATTGGGGACTTACTACGTTGCATTTAGTTCGCTTCCGAATGCCTTATTTTTGTGGGCTGTAATCAATATCCATATCGTTAAAATGCGATTTAGATTCAACTTAATTTATCCTTCTTATTTAAGTAAACTGAAAACAATTCTGGATGTAAGAGATATATGGGGGCAATAAAGAAAACCAGGATAATTATGAAACTAAATCATCTTTGACAAAACATTTAAGTGATTTCGTATCAGCAAAAAGTTTTCGGAAACTAAAATTCTTTCTAGACTTGATGCTTCTATAACTATTTTCACCCGATATTTGTTTGATCAGTAGGCGAGAAATTACTATGCTTATGTTCATATTCCACGAAGGAGTTCCCCTATAATGTTGCATTGTATCGGAAGAAAAAAAATCTCCTGGGAAGCAGAGGAGGAAAATGTCAGAATTTGAAGACGCCGTTTGGGCTAAAGATTTGGAAAGGGGCACATTTTGCAAGTGGGTCATGCATGTCACATTGATTTTAAAAGGGGGCACTGGCCAGTTATGCCCTAATGCCCTTTAGCCCATACCAACTGTCATCTGCCCATGTCCCTCCAGCAAGCCGATGCTATCGGCGGACTTACCGTTTGGTCTGAAAATATAATGGTGCAGAGAGTCCCAACTTTTTGGTTGAACCGCATCTCAAGGTACTGCATGGAGATGAAATACAAGTCATAACATTTTAAGTCATGAGTGAAATATTATCAGTGCGTTTATCAAAACTATCAAGAATCGTTTTGACAGTTTTCACAGGAATATCCGTAGCCTTTAATAATTCAACCGAAAGCGCTTATCGTACTTTAAATTTCTACCATAAACTAAATCAGTCCAAATAAGGTTGACAAATTATCGTCATTTTATTTATTTACATTTCTATTTGTGTACTTTTTTCGATCTTATTAATTGTTTTAAAAAATAGAGGAAAAATATCACACTTCAGTTTTTATGGCTGACAAGATTTTTTAAATCAATAATCCAGTTGTCTTACAAAGTTTATCATTATGATGCCCTTTCGAAGAGAAACTAAACCTTGCAATTGAATTGTTCACCAAGTCCTGGATACTTGGCAATCTGAAAGAGACGTGATGATTTGGAGTTTACTGCACACATAAAAAGGACACTGTTTGGAGGTCAATGCCACGTAAATGTATGTAGACTTAAGATGAGGTCAATTTAAGTAAAATCCATCAGTATTAGCATTTACTTTGAGTCCATTACCTCTATACACGTAACGAAAATGCGTTTTTTTTTTCTTCCAGATTTCGCTATGTAAACCCATAATAGTATAATGCGTATCTTGCTCGGTTCTAGGACAACTATCCCCTGAACAACCACCCTCTAGGACAACTACCCGGCCCCTAGGGCAGCCACCCCTTAGGACGACTACGATTACCCTCTAGGATGAATACCTCCCAGGTATACTACGCCCTAGGACGGGTACTTGTCCGGGGTAGTTATCTAGGGGTAGTTGTCCGGGGTAGTCGTCCTAGCGGGTGGATGCCCTTGGGGTTGGCTGGGGTACTTGTCTAGGGGGTAGTTACCCTAGAGGGTGGTTGTCCTAGGGGTAGTTGTCCTAGGGTTTAGTTGTCCGGGGGTAGTTGTCCGGGGATAGTTGTCCAGGGGTAGTTGTCTTAGAGGGTGGTTGTCCTAGGGGGTAGTTGTCCTAGGGTGTAGTTGTCCTAGCGGGTGGTTGCCCTAGGGGAAGTTGGCTGGGGTACTTGTCTAGGGGGTAGTTACCCTAGAGGTTGGTTGTCCTGGGGGTAGTTGTCCTAGGGTGTAGTTGTCCGGGAGTAGTTGTCCGGTGGTAGTTGTCCAGGGGTAGTTGTACTAGCGGGTGGTTGCCCTTGGGGTTGGCTGGGGTACTTGTCTAGGGGGTAGTTACCCTAGAGGGTGGTTGTCCTAGGGGTAGTTGTCCTAGGGTGTAGTTGTCCGGGGGTAGTTGTCCAGGGGTAGTTCTCCTAGAGGGTGGTTGTCCTAGGGGGTAGTTGTCCTAGGGTGTAGTTGTCCTAGCGGGTGGTTGCCCTTGGGGTAGTTGGCTGGGGTACTTGTCTAGGGGGTAGTTACCCTAGAGGTTGGTTGTCCTAGGGGTAGTTGTCTGGGAGTAGTTGTCCGGGGGTAGTTGTCCTAGGGTGTAGTTGTCCTAGCGGGTGGTTGCCCTTGGGGAAGTTGGCTGGGGTACTTGTTTAGGGGGTAGTTGCCCTAGAGGGTGGTTGTCCTAGGGGGTAGTTTTCTAGGGGGGTAGATGTTCCGGGGTAGTTGTCCTAGAGGCAGGTTATCCTAGGGGTGGTTATCTGGGGGTGGTTTTCCAGGGGGTAGGTATCCGGATAAGATCTTGCTCGTATATTGATAGACGTAGCGGCACAACAGGTTTGGAACCGGAGAAAACGAATACAGTTATCGCTATGAACTTGAACCGAACTGACCGCCACATAATTTTACATACATTGTTGACCTCCAAACGATGCATAGATCTCCGCTTTGATATCAGGTGTAATAAACTCCAAAGGATGATACAAATTCAGACATTGGTAAAATTAATAGAGGGACGATTTCTAAAATCCATTTAAATCTCCTTCACATGCCCTGCATGCATATGAGACGGACGGGGGGGGGGGTGGGGTATAGTGAGGGGGTAATGTCAGAACCGTTCTTTTTTGCTTGCTTGCTTGCTGCTTGGCACTATCGTCCACTCTGAAGTGCACTATAATTATGCAGCCTTTTCTTTTTTTATTCCTGCAAACTTGTTGTGAAGGACGGATAATCTTTATAACACACGGTCATGAATTCAAACAGGAGCGAATTCATGATTTAGTTAAAAAGAGCATTATGTCCCCCCCCCCCCCCCACACCAAAAAAAAGGATCGAATCTAAAATTTGAATGGCACAAAAACATAATTAGGTTCATAATTTCTTTTGTGTACAGGTATGCACGACTGGTTCAAACATGAGGCAAGATCCGGTTGTCCCTCCCATTAATGAAGATATATTTTGGAGCTTGCGACTTATTATGGATTGAAAAAAAAGGAAAAATGGAGAAATAAAAAATAGAAATAGAGATAGAGTAAAAAGTAAGACAGAGCAAGACCGAAAGAGGGACAGCGAGAGAGAGAGAGAGAGAGAGAGAGAGAGAGACGAAGAGGAAAAGAGAAACTTGAGAAAGAGGGGGTGGGGTGGGTATAAAGATGGTGTCGGGCCAGTCGGCAGATACATTCCGAGCGTTGCCTGCAAAACTAGTTTGATAATTGTACGTCAATTATAACAGGCGCCTTTTAAGGATATTTTACCTCGTAAACACTCGTGATCCGTAACCGGAAGAAGATCGGAATAAAGAGACGAACGATGAGGAAGTTGGCGACGGTGTATGACATCAATGTAGATCTCGCCAGGCGTTCCGACGACGGATATCGCCAAGATGAAACTGACAGCGACCGACATCGCCACGGGCACGATGCCCATTTTGCGATCCCCGAGGAAATCTCTTCGGCCGTTCGTTGACGTCCTCCGGAGAGGGCCGAATAGATACCGATTGATGCCGAGAGGAGGAGCATGATGGCGAAGACAACGTAGTCCCATACGCCAAAATGGTGGCCACTGCTTGTATCATCCATGATGGGTTGATATTTGCTTTGTATTAGCTAGATAGATTAATTAAATAAAACGCGAAATCACACATTAACTTCATTCGTCTCATTACAACTAAAATGCAGCGAAATTCTATATCATTCAGTACAACTCTACCTTTATCTATTCGACTTTGTTTGAGTAAATTCATTGTAATGGGCCATATTTATCATTTTGAATGTCTATGTGTCACAAATGTGCTTGAAAGCAACAGTGTATTTTATATCAACTTTGTCATGTGGCCCAATTAAATCACTGTATAATGTTAATTGAATTTGTGTAAGAAAACAAATTATTCAAAGGAATAGTGATGTATGTCCACTTATTAATCCCACCAACAAATTACAAAAAAGTGTCGATACGTGATGGGTAGGCCTTTATGAGTTGATACAATGTTGAAATAACACCACCACCACATCCATGAAGTAATTCAGAAATGAGAAAAAAAATGGAATGTACAATTCATTTTATTTTATTTACTCAGTTCTGAAATAAGGAATAGTTATTATATAAGTATATGGAAAGAAGACAGTTGTTTCAAACAGAACTGTATCTCCAAGATCGAGGCCTAGTGAGCGCTTAGGATTCGATACAAATTGTGATAGCACATGAACAAACATGAAAATGGTAATACATTTCAAAATATTAACTTACCGCACGGGTAGAAGTGCCCAACCTTGTTTCTGGTTTAATCTGCCCTATATGAATGACTGCAATGATACGAGCCTCTAAAAAACAAACTTTATTACACCCATGTATCGTTTTAGTCCCAATACAAAAATCGTAAGTCACAAAAGGAACGTGAGGCACAAAGGACATTATTTGTCTTTATTGTGGAGTTTTATGAGCTGAAATGTGACATTGCTACGGAAAGGGCGGAGAGTACCTCCATTTCATTTTTTAAAAAATAGATCATTGACGAGCCCTATTGGGGCTGCAAAAGGGACATAGTATCTTTAAGACTTTAAGCCAAGGAAGCAGTCTATCAATTTCTGTGGATGAATTAGCGCTGTTTCACTTTGAAATGGAAAAAGTACCTACCGTAGGAGCAGGGGCGTCGCTAGACCTTTTTCAGTGGGGGGGGGGGGGGGTGTAGAGGCCAACGATTACCGACAAAACTAGCGACCAATTACCGACAAAATTACATGTCCAATATCTACAAATTTAACCCTATAAACCCGGGGCCGAAGGCTAAATTGTTTTTCCTATGGACCATCTATAGTACTTGCATATGCGCAAATGGTCATTTTCCTCGACGACATAAATATACGAATTATTTCGTAAACTTAGTCAGCATCATAGATGATATATAATGCAGGCGCGGAGCTAGGATCTTATTTTAGGGAGGGCGGTAGTGAGCAAGCGAATCACTTAAAGAGCGCTCATTAGGGGTGTGGGTGATAGGCCTCTAAATTATTAGGAAAAGAAGACGATTTATTGTACCTTTCTTGACTGTTAATCCTTGTCTAAATGAAGTCCCCCCCCCCCTCCTCCCGCGCGATTCGCGAAAGCTTTGACGTTTCATTAAATTATTATGAAAAGAAGACGATTTGCTGAACCGTTCTCTACTGTTAATCTTTGTCTGAATTCAGTTTCTCCCCCCTCCCGCGAAAGTTTTGGCGTTTCATTAAATTATTAGAGAAAGTCGACGATTCGTTGAACCTTGCTCGACTCTTAATCCTTGTCTGAATAAAACTTTCCCCTCCGCGCGAAGCGCGGAAATTTTGACGTTTCATTAAATTATTAGAGAAAGAAGACAATTCGTTGTATCGTTCTCGACTCGCGTAAATGAAGTTTTCTCCCTTCGCGCGAAGCGCGGAATTTTTGGCGTTTCATCACAATATATAGAGAAAGGAAGACGATTCGTCGTACCGTTTTCGACTCTTATTACTCCCTATTAATCTGAATTCAGTTTCCCCCTCTCGCGCGAAGCGCGAAAGCTTTGACGTTTCATTAAATTATTAGAGAAAGAAGACGATTCGTTTGTACCGTTTTCGACTCTTAATAAGCCCTATGTGGTGTACTGTTTTCAACTCTTAATCCTTATCTGAATTCAGTTGTCCCCCTTCCGCGCGAAGCGCAGAGGTTTTGACGTTTCATTAAATTGTTATGAAAAGAAGACGATTTGCTGTACAGTTCTCGACTGTTAATCCTTGTCTGAATTCAGTTTCTCCTCCTCTCGCGCAAAGCGCGGAAGGTTTGACGTTTCATTAAATTATTAGAGAGAGAAGACGATGCGTTGTACCGTTTTCGACTCTTAATAAGCCCTATTTGGTGTACTGTTTTCGTCTCTTAATCCTCATCTGAATTCAGTTGCCCCCCTTCCGCGCAAAGCGCGCAGGGTTTGGCGTTTCATTAAAGTATTAGAGAAAGTAGACGATTCTTTGAACCGTGCTCGACTCTTAATCCTTGTCTGAATAAAGCCTTCCCCTTCCTGCGCGAAGCGCGGAAAGTTTGACGTTTCATTAAATTATTAGAGAATGAAGATGATTCGTTGTACCGTTTTCGACTCTTAATGAGCCCTAATTGTCTGAATTCAGTTTTCCCTTTCCGCGCGAAGCGCGGAAGCTTTGACGTTTCATTAAATTATTAGAGAAAGAAGACGATTCGTTTGTACCGTATTCGACTCTTAATAAGCCCTATTTGGTGTACTGTTTTCGACTCTTAATCCTTATCTGAATTCAGTTGTCCCCTTTCCGCGCGAAGCGCGGAGGGTTTGGCGTTTCATTAAATTATTGGAGAAAGAAGACGATTCGTTTGTATCGTTTTCGACTCTTAATAAGCCCTAATTGTCTGAATTCAGTTTTCCCCTTCCGCGCGAAGCGCGGAAGCTTTGACGTTTCATTAAATTATTAGAGAAAGAAGACGATACGTTTGTACCGTATTCGACTCTTAATAAGCCCTATTTGGTGTACTGTTTTCGACTCTTAATCCTTATCTGAATTCAGTTATCCCCCTTCCGCGCGAAGCGCGGAGGGTTTGGCGTTTCATTAAATTATTAGAGAAAGAAGACGATTCGTTTGTACCGTTTTCGACTCTTAATAAGCCCTAATTGTCTGAATTCTTTTTTCCCCTTCCGCTGATTTTTTTAGGGCGTTTCATCACAATATAGAGAAGAAAGACGATTCGTTGTACCGTTGACGACTCTTAAACCTTTCTTGAATTTAGTTTCCCCGAAAATTTTAAACCTCTGATTTCTTTAGCTGATATTATAGGAAAGTGAAACTTCGAGAAAATACAAGTATTGTAGTTGCAGCCACTCTTGAAGTCGTCACAGCGGATAAAAAGTCACAGTTCGTAGTGAAAAAAAACTTGTCGGCCGACCGACAATATACATCTCACCGACTTCAAACTTCTGCATTGATATAGTTCACGGGGATCGAGCAAGAATACCGACACAGCTGACCCGACATAGCAACATATTTACCCTTGCTTTCTTGCTCCCTCGACGAGACGACTCCACCCAACAACCCCCTTCTCTCTTTTACTCCCACTCCTCCTCTCTCAGGCTCTTACCTCTCCTCTCTTTCACCCCCCGTTTCTTTTGTTTCCCTTTTAATCTTTTTTCTCTTTTTCCTTCTCTCTTTTCTTTCTTTTCCTTTCTTTTCCTTTCTTTCCTTTCTTTTTCTTTCTTTCTTTTCTTTTCCTTTTCTTTTTTTCTTTTCTTTCCCTTTCCCTCTCTTTTTTTCCCTCTCTTTTTTCCCTCCCCCTTTTCTCTTTTTTCCCGACGGCAGCGCAATTTTACCGACAATATCCTGACAGGTGGAGGGGTGTCGCACCCCCCACACCCCCCTATGGCGACGCCCCTGCGTAGGAGACGCCCCTGTCCGCAAGTTAACAATGACACCGAATTTTAGTCATTAATCTCACCTCATTTCTTTCATAAGTTTTTTTAAATAATAATTATTATTATGTTTGCTACAGTCGAAAAAAAATTGCCGATGATGTTCAATCAAACTGTTCATCACTTTGTCATCTTAACCATAGTCATCGGCCTATACGATGCTGGACTCGGGTGCTGGACATTCTCTAATTAAGCGAACTGTTTTTTAAATAATCAAATGGAGATTTATGTTTCGTAGCTTTCAAACAAATCAGTACGGCAACTTTAAACCATGGCCGCAAGATAGACAGTAAAATCCATCTGCTTGGAGGATGATTTTTTTAAATATATATTTGTCTGACGCATCTACATTAGACCAAGTAACAAAAGTAACGAGTGTCTCGTCCGGCCTTTAAAAAAAAAGGAGTTAGGCAGGGCACTTACTATTATTACATTCTTCCATTTTTTTCTTTCTCAGGGGAACATAATGTATCCCCGAACGATCGAAATAGACTGTATTTTCGGCCTAGTTAAAGCCATACCAGATTAGACCCATCCCAACACGATACATCCGGACGTGGTAGCTCTGATTTGACCCCCCCCCCCCCCCGGCCGCGTTATTTTCTTCTGCGGCACAGATTGGGTTTTTTTTTTAAAGGGGTCTTGATTTAATCCTAACCCTAACCCTAACCCTAAACTTAAAGGCTCAATACGCACATAACCCCAATCAAAATATGTGCCGCCGAAAAAATAACGCCCCTGGCCCTCTCCCAACCCCAACCAAAGCTCGGCAACCCCACCCGTATGTGTACACCATAGAGTTTTCTGATTTCATTTCGATAACCAACTACGCATGCGCGGCACATGTACGACTGAACGAAACGAAATCAATTAATACAATTTTCTGTCAAATATTGGACAAACAAATAAAGAAATATCATGGCCAATGACGATCCAATAGAGGTAAATTGAATCGTTTCCAATTGTCGATGTTTTAGTGAATTAGGTTCTTATAAATGTGTAAGAAAAGCAGTCGATAACGCTGCTTGTTTTTTTATACAGTCCCGTATTGTCATTTTTGTGTTGGTCTGTGATTGATTGGAGCTGGAGGAGTGGCGTGTATAACGTGTATGTTGCTATCGTTTGCCTTTCCACTTCCAAGCTTTGTCTTTGAAAGTTTGAGTCTGACTTTGTCTTCTCTTTTGGATGCACAACTGGCGACAAAAACCATGCATATAGTCAGAATTTTTTACTTGTTGTTAACTCATGGTGTCTTTTCGGGATCTGGAAACAAAAAAACAAGTGATGATCACTTTATGATTTTTTTAGAAATCTACTCTAACAAAAACTGGAAAAGGAAAGAGAAACAATAAAAATAAAAAAAGAACGGAAGGCCAAAGGGTCAATAGAGGAATTCAACAGTCAATTGCAAATCGACATGTCCGGATATTACTGTTACTGCTACTGCTAGGCCTACACACTATGAACATGACTGACAAAACAAGCGGACAAAATATACAGCTCCTCAGGTAGACAAAAGAACATCCCTTCACTGCTATTATGTAGAAATGTGTAGAACAGGTGTAGACCGAAAGCTTCAGTCTCTATAATCGTCGGTTGTTCCACTGAGACTACGTCTGGCTCCACTAGACCTCGGTTATAGGGACTGAATGACTGCCTATGCCATCGTATGTTGAAGATATCACGGCTAGATTTTAGCCGTTAGGCCCCTCCCACAAACATGACAAACTTGCCACGGCCGTATTGTTATGCCCCCAAAATCCCCCAAAATGTCATTTTACCTCGTGCATGTCCAATTTTAAATTAGGCCTAGGCTATAATACATCGGTTCCACTTACTAACTTGCTTGAAATAATCTGTTTAATGGTCCCTTTTAAGGAAATTATGGGTCAAAATCGACATCCATGTTGAAAATCTTGCAAGCCGTGTTAAACTCTCGCTGCCGTCAATCTTATCCCTTCTGTGATAACGCCATTACGAACGTGTAGATGGCGCACAGTTTTTCCTTCATAATCATTTTGCCTTCGGCGTAGACTAGAAGGGATGAGATTGACGGCAGCGAGAGTTTAACACGGCTTGCAAGATTTTCAACATGGATGTCGATTTTGACCCATAATTTCCTTAAAAGGGACCATTAAACAGATTATTTCAAGCAAGTTAGTAAGTGGAACTGATGTATTATAGCCTAGGCCTAATTTAAAATTGGACACGCACGAGGTAAAATGACATTTTGGGGGATTTTGGGGGCATAACAATACGGCCGTGGCAATTTTGTCATGTTTGTGGGAGGGGCCTAACGGCTAAAATCTAGCCGTGATATCTTCAACATACGATGGCATAGGCAGTCATTCAGTCCCTATAACCGAGGTCTAGTGGAGCCAGACGTAGTCTCAGTGGAACAACCGACGATTATAGAGACTGAAGCTTTCGGTCTAGAACAGGTGTCACATGCATATTTACCTTTTTACATAATGGCAGTGAAGGGATGTTCCTTTGTCTACCTGAGGAACTGTATATTTTGTCCGCTTTCTTTGTCTGTCTTATATATAGTGACATGTGTAAACAAAATAGATCTAGAATCTAGGTCTAAGACAAAAAATTAAGACTAAGTCTAGTCACACATAGGAGTAGACCGAATTTTCCGTCTCTTTCGTTCGTTAGCCTCTTATTGGGGTAGGGTCGGCTCTCTCTTTAGAGACGGAAGCCGACTATACGCATTCCCTTGCTAACACCATGGCCATTTATGGCCATATTTTTATGCCCCGAAAATCCCCCCAAATGTCATTTTACCTTGTGCATGTTATATTGTAAATTAGGCCTAGGCTATAATAAATCGGTTCCACTTACAACTTGACAACTTGACTGAAATAATCTGTTTAATGGTCCCTTTTTAGGAAATTATGGGTCAAAAATCGAAATCCATGTTGAAAATCTTGCAAAACGTGTGTGTATTTGTGTATACTGTAGGTCTAATAATACCTGCCTCACAGCAAGCATGCAGTGCTAGAGGTCAATACGCATTAGCATTGACTCTCTATGCTTTGCTAGAGTGGGTCTAGTAGAAGTCCTATTTTGTCACAAATGACATAAGATTTAAATTAATTTTTAGAAAACCAAAATTGCAAAAAGAAAATAGATCTACAAGGGCAAATGGGCATCCAC
This sequence comes from Strongylocentrotus droebachiensis, assembly GCA_035222895.1. Lineage (NCBI taxonomy): Eukaryota > Metazoa > Echinodermata > Echinoidea > Camarodonta > Strongylocentrotidae > Strongylocentrotus > Strongylocentrotus droebachiensis. The sequence goes on from JAVYIG010013653.1 coordinate 23,266, forward strand.
AATAGGTCACAACATCATTATGTCATGGACCCTCTGATTCACTTTTGTTCTCAAATGAATATATGGTATTGGCCCGGCCCTCAAATCCGGGGTCGAAGAGACCGCATCGCATTCATGTTAATTTAATGACTTAATTTATTGCATTTTGTTTTATTTTTATCCCACCATCTATTCAGATAACCGCATGCAAGGACAAATTACATCAAATGGTAAGAGTCCATATTGGAATACATGTACTGTACATGCATGGCAGATCCAGTGCTTAGTTACTCAATGCAACTTTGACTGTGAGAATGAATTCTGGTAATGATAATAAAATGTAAAAATATGTGAAATTATTGCAATAAATAACAACTTTTTAATGTGATAATTTTCAAATACTTTTGAAATCAAGTAATAATTTCTAGAGCTCAATATTTGCTGCAATTTGATTTTTTTTTAAATTGTTTTATTGATGGTTTGTTAATGTACATGTTCCAATGTTGGACAGTACTCGGAGTAGATTTGTGGAGAATTTCTTTGATTATCATTGGTGAATATATTTGGACAACATTATCAGACTTTGCATATCTTTTGTATTCATTCATTTTGTATTCAAGTCTTTGAAAGTCTTAGATTTTAGATATTCGAAAATTTCAATGATTAAAATGTTAATGTCTGTTTGAAAGGTTGTGAAAGTATTATTGCAAACATGCAAGTCTGTTTTAGTGCATTATTGTCACTTAATGGGATTAATGTGACAACATTTACCATTATTTTATCTGCAATGTTTCTAAATTTTGTTTTTCTTTTCTCTCTAATCAGTCAGAGAACCTGGTGAAAGTTTTGTTCCCACAGAAGATTGGAGAGTTAGGGGAATTAGTAGAGGTAAGGGTTTATTTTATTCACTATTTTTTTGTAAAAATTCATAAATTACTTCATTCTATAAAATGAATATCCTTTGACTTTAATTTCTACCCATTTCTTTCTCTCTCTCTCTCTCTCTCTCTCTCTCTCTCTCCTTTATTAAAGGAGATGACATGATTCTTTTTTGGATGCTTAATGATGAAGGATGTGAAACTGTTTCGTGAGGTGTGAATAATTGGCTAAAAAATTCTCTCTCTCTCTTTCTCTCTCTCTCTCTCTCTCTCTCTCTCTCTCTCTCTATCTCTCTCTCTCTTTCTCTCTCTCTCTTTCTATATGATGCTTTTTCTCTTGCTTTCTATCTATATTACTAGTACCGTAAACTTTCATTGCCTGTGTGTACTTAAACCCCCTCTGTCAACTGGCCAATATGACATTTTGTTTCTTTAAAAAAAAGTCACATAAAATGTAACAATAGTATTCAAATTATGAAGTATGTGATATTTAGTATAGATTAGCCTACCCTTCCCTTATGTACAATTTAATAATTCTTTGCAGAGTGATTTGTTCAAGCTAAGTCGTATGTCAGAGGTCGTATGCAACATCAACATTCCAGTTCCTGCTCCTGTCGTTCTCAACAATTCAGATGGAGTTGACGATGGACTCAAGGCACATGTAAGTGTTAATGTACCTTTTCTTTGTTTTTACTGATGGTTGTTTGTTTGATAGTAAGGATTTCTACCTCGACTTCTACAGTTATCTCCAACTATTGTAGTTTATAAACCTTTAACCCTATTGAATAAGCCCCCCCCCCCCCCACCCTCCAAAAAATGTTTAACAAAAAGAACTTGCTCTGAAATTTTAAGATTTTTGTCTGAGTTTTGCACATCTTTTTAAACAAATCTCACATTGCTACATGTTATCCCTCACTGAAAAAAATTACCATAAAAAAAATAAAAATACATAAGAAATTATCAAAACAATAGATATCATAAGGAATAACCTGGCTCTTTCAAATTTTGTTGATGTATTATTATTCCAAACAGTCTACAAAATATATGTAGTGAAAACAAATATTTAAATATGAAGAATATATGATTTATTGGTAAAAATGTGAATTTTGTGACCATAAATTACCATAAATAAGCAAATTTACACAAAATTGCAATTACCATAGTATTGTATACATTTCACTTGACATTCAAGCAAATTGTCTTGCATTTTCTTATATATTTACAGGCAAAGAAAAGGAAGCATGACTCAGGCAATGACGTGACAGGTAAATCAAATATATCAAATCTTTTTATACAGGATAGAAAATTAGATTTCATTGAAGGAAACTTGTATGGAAGTTCAAGTAGCAAAATATTGTCAAATCAGACACATTGGTAACTACCATAGTTGAGAGGTAATTTTTTTTTTTTTTTGTTCTTCTCTTAGATGCCTCTTGAATAGTTTAAAGGCCAATTTATTTTAATGACTTTTGACCTTTCTAATACAAGTTGCAAGGTGTTTTAGTTTCCCCCTTTGGGGTTGGTACCATGCACCAACCAGTTACGTGAGCTCAAAACCAAGATATGTTGCCTCATTTAGAATTGTAACTCAGCCTCATTCAAATTTTCACCTCTGACCTTTGATCCTACAGGTTGCAAGGTGTTTTCACTGCCTTCAGGGACTGTACCATGCAACAAGGAATTATGTGAGCTCATAGACATTCTCAAACCCAAGATATGTTGCCTCATTGAGAATTGTAACTCGACCTCATTCAAATTTTCACCTCTGACCTTTGATCCTACAGGTTGCAAGGTGTTTTCACTGCCTGGAGGGACAGTTCCATGCAACAAGTAACTATGTGAGCTCATAGACATTCTCAAACCCAAGATATGTTGCCTCATTGAGAATTGTTTCTCAACCTCATTCAAATTTTCACCTCTGACCTTTGACCTTTGATCCTACAGGTTGCAAGGTGTTTTCACTGCCTGGAGGGACGGTACCATGCAACAAGGACTTATGTGAGCTCATAGACATTCTAAAACCCAATATATGTTGCTTCATTGAAAACTGTAACTCAAGCTTCATTCAAATTTTCACCTCTGACCTTTGATCCTACAGGTTGCAAGGTGTTTTCACTGCCTGGAGGGACGGTACCATGCAACAAGGACTTATGTGAGCTCATAGACATTCTCAAACCCAAGATATGTTTGCCTCATTGAGAACTGTAACACACTGAAGATGTGGATCCAGTTACAGATTCCAAGGATCGAAGACGGAAACAACTTTGGTGTCTCCGTCCAGGTAGGCAAACCATGATAGCTTGCAGAACCTGTAGCTCCGACATCTGCACCAGCGATAAATGCTCAAGGGGGTGTTTTAGATACAGAGATACTAAGTTACAGGCCCTAATTCACAAAGGAGGTTGAGGTTAACCCATGGTTAAACCCTCATTTACATAACCCATGGTTTAAAAAAATTAGCAAAAAATAAGAGTACCTTGTCTTGTGCGCGTCTAATATTGGACCTCCGACTGTGTCAGGCTTATTTTGCACTAATTTTAAACCATGGGTAAATGTAAATGAAGATTTAAACCATGGGTTGAATTTAAACCTCCTTTGGGAATTCGGTCCACAGGGTTTAGATTACTAAATGGGTTTTCAAGTAGGTTTAAGATTAGGGTTAGGAAAAATGTTTAGGCCAGGCTCTTGTTCATTGCATAATTCTTTAGCTGTGTGCAGAATTTTGCAGCTATCTGTTATTCTGCCCCACCACCATCTCATCACCGCGCCCCCCTCCTCATTCTGCGAAATTAGGGTTACTAGTACACCATTACCTTTGTCATAGCATACATTTATCCTGCACTTGGCGAAATGGCGTTAGCAGAAACATTCCAAGTTAATTGCTAACATCTTCTTCTTCATCTTCTTCCTCTGCTCTATCGGATATCGCCGGCTACCAGAGTACTGCAATTTGTCATAGCAAGTAGGTTTATGGTCATATCAGGCAGGAATGTCATGTCAGGTAGAATGTATATTGGCGATTGCATTAGCACGTGCAGAGTGGATATTGTATAGATATGACAGTGATGCATTCTATGGGTACTATTTTCAATTTTAGGAGGGCTTACAATAGTTGTGGATATTGTTTGCTGAAAATGAAAATCCATTTCAATTCAATGATCATTTTCTAACTCTTAAAAGGTATAGACCAGTTTGGAAACCACCCCCCCCCCCCCTCTTAAAAAAATGAAATGGAAGCTCTTATTACCAATCATGTGAAAGAATATGTTTTGACTAATACTTGATGATACAAATTTTGCCGGGAATCGCCCTACTAATTGATATATTTGGTAAATTATCATATCGACCCGGCCTGCCTGGATAGATATCGCGAATGCACTTCAACATTGAAAATTTGGGCATATATTTCTGCTTTTTTGCGAATTTAGGTTGAAGTATTGCCATCTAAACCTCCGAAGGCAATATTGAATGGATATTTTGCACCCAAAACCCTTGAACCGCAATTTTATCACTAGCGGTCTATATCTTTAACAGGAAGACACATTAAGTGAGCTACGACAGGTGGAGAGTGAGGCTGCTGCCTATCTAGACCAGATATCACGGTATTACATCACAAGGGGGAAGCTAATCAGCAAGGTCGCCAAGTACCCTCACGTGGTAAGTTGACTATCAAGCTCAGAAATATACCTTGGACGTAGGCATTTAAAGTTAAAAACATTTTTGCCTCTCGTTGACATTAGGATGAAGAATCCATATGGGGATGCATGTTTAGTGGCGTTGTACAGCAGTTGACGAACATGGACAAACAAAGGACTCTTCTGGGTCAAATTGATCCTTTCTTGACAACCAAAATGTAGACAAATTTGACTTGAAGATATTAAGTGACATGCTCTCCACAACTACAGAGGAGAGGTTCCATTCATTGATACATCTCTGAGAAAAGGAGCCATGTCTATATATATCGAGCTTGTCCATTTGTTAAGACCAGGGGGGTGTTTCACAAAGATCCTAAGTCGAACTTACCGGTAACTCTAAGTTGGACTTAAACATTATGGAGAGCCATTTCTAGCCTTGAAATAAAATACATTCAAAAAATACTTTAGACTTTTTATAAGTTCCACCTCAAGAACATGAAATCTCCTTGATAATAGAAAATAAGAATGATTTGAATCAACATTTTATGCCTTTTGAAATAACGTTTACAACATATTTTCAAAGATGCTAACGGCTTTCCATAATTGTTAAGTCCAAGTTAGAGATAAGTTCAACTTTTGATCTTTGTGAAACACCCCCAGTGCTTACTTCTTCAACCCATATCGCAGTTTAGTGTCTCCATTTTAGTGGCATTTTATTTAATTCTTTTGGTCCATAATGCTCTCAATTTCACATTATACACAAGCATAATGTGCACAAATAGCTGGAAAATGAGAGCCCATTACCATTTCAGTAGTTTGTGCTATCCATGAAAAATCAGGAATTTAATGGAAATAATTACGTTTGGTTGCAATTAAGCAATAATGATAATAGCATTACCTTCCATAGGTTGAAGATTTTGTTTCAAAATTCCAATGAGCCTGGTGGTAACTTAAATTGTTCAGAGACTAACACCTTTACACACAAATTCAGCAATCATTTGAAATACTCAATCTTGGTGCGTGTTTTTTTTTTTTTTTTTTTTTTTTTTTAGGATGACTACAGGAGAAGTATAATAGAAATCGATGAGAAGGAGTTCATCAATCTTCGCCTAACATGCTTGGAGTTGAGAAATACATACGTGAGTGAATTTCTTCTGCTTGATAGCTTCCTCATGAGAAGTATTGTATGTGTCGATAGATGCGTTGTCAGGTGTACCCACGCATACACTTACATGTGGGATATATTATATGAATTCTGTCGTTGTTGTTGTTTTTATTTATTTGATGATCCAATTGATCCAGGCCTTTCTAAATGAATTTGGATAACTTATAAACACTAAAGGGTGGACGGATAGGGGATAGATGAAAAAAGTGAATTAAGGCATGACAAAAAAATTGACCAATGGTTAATCTTTTAGGGGTGAGCTTGTCTAGGGAGTTAACTGTCATAAGATGGTAATCCACGTGTAAGTTGTCTAAGAATCACTTTTTTTTTAAAACATCGCTTCTATTTCTTTTTATTGTTGGATGGCTGAAGACATTCATATAATTCTATACATTCCCTCACATTGCTACATGTTATCCCTCACTGAAAAAATAATAATAATAAAGTTATATGTATGTCTTAATATTCCTTTTTCTTACAGCTTTCCCTTCATGATGTCATAACGAAGAACAAAGACAAGATCAAGAAACCAAGAGGGAACAACACGGAATCAATGTATTGAGGACCACACCATCATTACCAACACAGATTAAAAGCTTCCCAAGGCCCATGCAAGGCCCATCTTTTGTATGACATCCACCTGGGACCTAGTCAAGACCAGGCTCTAGTTTAAAAACAGAATCATCTTCATTACAACAAGATGAGTACCCCAAAAAAGCTTCACAAAGGAGTGCTACGTTGGTATACTGTTCACAAGCAGTATAGTCGAGACAGAAATTTCATCTTACCAACACAGAATGATTTGCTTATCAAGGAAGCCCCTCCTAACATCCACTGGCGATGGAGTTCTGAGGACCACACCATCACAACAAGAACAGGAGGGCGTTTCACAAACTTGTCATCAGTGACAAATGACAGATTTTGTTATAAGCTACTGAAATCCTAACTTCTGATTGGTTATCAGCAGATTTGTCACAGATTTTTGTAATTCGTCATTGAAAAAAGGCTTTGTGAAACCGGTCGCAGATAGACAGCTTCCCGAGGCTCCACCTTGGTGTAACTTCCGCCAGTGCTGTAGCTCTGAGGACCACATCATTGTACATAGATTTAGTATTTCAAAGCAGTTCCTGCGTCAGTTTAAAATCCACCATTGATTTTATAGTCAAGACATGTCCAAGTTTTCAACACAGAATTCATGTACTAAGGACTACCCGATCATTACCTACAAAGACGTAAAGCTTTCCAAGGTAAAAGATCATGAGAACGGTCTCGGCGCTTTCGGTGTTTCAGAATAATCAATGACTCTGAGTCATTATACTAAATGAATTAAACCAATGACCCCCCCCCCCCCCCCCCCCCCTCCCACATGGTCTTGGTTTGGGGCCCTTAGTCTTAAGTATGTTGTGCATGTCATAGTGGCCTGAGGGCAATATAGTGATATGAATTGACCAAAGTCACGGCAGAGACAAAAAACTGACGATCACTCAAGCACGATATATATATGCCGCACCATTTTAAATAGTTTTAGTCCTCGCTAAAATTCTATGTGTCTCTCGCATTAAAAATACATGTATGGCTCATTGATGTTTTTTTAGATGTTATTTACAGGCAATTACGTTGGGGGTTGTCACCTTACTGCGTATCCAAAATAATATTGTATGGGTCATTTTAATAGTTTTGGGGGCTATTCCATGCAACATGTGTGGATCAACATACGGGTACCGTATATAACGGTGTATAAACCGCACTTTTTTGCCGCCGAAAAAATTTCAAAGTCGGGGGTGCGGTTTATACACGGTACACCAAAAAAAAAAAAAAAAAATTTTTTTTTTTTTTTTTTTTTAAAGTTTCAATTTATGCCCCTCCACCTGGCGCTATGCCTGGCAATGTCTCCCAGCTCGGTAATCGGTGTGTTGACTCACCACTCGGAAACTAGAACAACACTCAAATTTGTCTGTCATCTTGGTTTGAAAGTAATCTTTCTGATAGATCTCAATATGTAGACTAGTTTATAATAATAATTCCTCCAATTTTTCTTCTATTACATGGTGTACCACAAGGTTCTATCCTAGGTCCCTACTGTTTTTTAATTTACAGTACCGTAATGATCTTACACACACAAAAAAAAAAATCTCGGCAAAAAAAAAAAAAAAAAAAAAAAAAGTTTTTTTTTTTTTTTTTTTTTTTTTTTAAGGGCGAAAAAGAGGGGTGCGGTTAATACACGAGGGCGGTTTATACAACGTTATTTACGGTATGCCTTTTATCCATTTCCTTAATTCATTAGTCAATGGTCAAATCAAGAATTTTGTTTTGTCATTTTGGGTATGAAGCAGATGGATCGAAGACATATATGCATTTTGGACCAGCAACATTGCACGGATTCGCTCTTTTAATTTATGCTATGATTTTTACATGTTAATTAACTGGAAATATCTTTCTTAACATTGGAATTGATATCAGAACTACGAGATTTATGTGTATCTTTTAAAATGACATCAAAATAACAAATTTTACAATATTTGATGACGTGATACATAAATTCACTCAAAATTAAATGCTCAAGGCGCAATTTACTCGGACCAATTTCATTTTTTCTCATTTGGATACAAAGTTCTGAGATCAACTATGCAATTGTACTGGTAAAGGTTATGTACAGTCATTGCAGTCATTGAAGTAAAAAATAATATTTCTAAATAAAATTTGCTCAGAATCGTTGATCACGGAGCCGAGTATATCCTCTCGTCATCTTTTCAGAGCCGGAAGGGCGTTAACTCTGGTGTTAAAGTTAAGAAGTTAATACTCATCTAGCTCATAACAGACGATTTGTAATGCAGCTGTTTGTAGATAATAGTCTTGCAAATGTAATCAAAGTTAATAGAACTTGCTGCACGTCAAGTACTCTGTAAAGTCCTTACACAGATATGCACATGTGGGACAATGTATTGTACTGTGGCTCTGCAGGCTTTTAACTTCTTCATTTTTTAATCCCAATTCAATAAGCTTGAAATGCATTACATAATGTTATGATATACACCCGTGAAAAGAAGGGAAATCTAGCTAAACGCCCACACACCTGTTTTGCTGTTACATGTATTGTGTTACTCTAGGTTGGTTGATTTGTGCCATTTCATTTGTATTTTATGAACTTTTTTTTAAATAATCATCCTTATCTAATCCTATTGCTTGTTTGCCAATGTCGTTTTATCTTTACTCTCCACGTAGCTCTTTAACTCTTTCACTCTGTTCTCCTTTTTCTATAACTTTTTTTCTCTCTCTCTTTTTCTTCTCATTTGATCAACTTTCATCATTTCTTTCTCAGGCTTTTGAAAGTAGATATTTTTGTTTAGTTAATACATGGAAGAATACAGGTACATTCAATTATATGTTCAACCAATTCTTTTGAAATATTGTTCAATATACCTTCCCCTATGTATGCCTGTTAAGTCCCTCTATTTCCTTTTTGGGGGGGGGGGGGGGGGGGGGGGAGGGGTGAGCTGCTGTTTGCTTCCATGTGTAGATTAGAAGTAAAAATTATTTAAATAATAAAATTACTGTAAGCCTTATCTTGCCTGTATATGGTCATTTGTGTTATCCATGTCGAAAGTATACATTTTCATTGCTTTTTTTTTCCTTCATGGGAATTTGAAATGGGTAGAGAGTACCAGTCGACAGTGTCTTTAAAGGGATTCCAAGGCATGGGAGAAGGTGCTTAAGAAAAAAAGCACTGTATATATACATCATGTTGGAGAGTTTAACAAATTGCCAACTTGAGATTCTGTAGAATTAATTACCTCATACAAGCATTCACTTTCGTTGCTATCATATAAATGAACTTATTACAAAGGGTGGATTGCCCTTTAAACCTACAAATTGTCTATTTTGCAAACCAAAATTCATGGACAAAAACAAACCAGACATGACAGAAAACAGTTTTAGTGTGAGAAATTTCTTCCGATACATATTTAATATGAAAGCTACAATGTGTTTTATTCTTTTTAACATATCAAGTCTTTGAAAAGATCAAAGTGCACATAATTGTTTCAGGAAGAGACAGACAACATTTTAATTCCTTATCACTTTTTTTCCATTAACATTTGATAACCATCAGCAATAACTTGCTGAAATTGATCGATAAAATCTTCAATTATGAAGCTAATCCTAAGGGAATATATTGAGGCTTTTTTATACAAATTCATTAAATTTGAAACAAGAATTGATGGAATATGCCACGTGAAGAAAGAAATCTGGCAAAATTGATGGGTAATAATACTGCCTAATCTAAGTAGTGCTCCGTAAAGTTTTCTACATTTGCCTTCCCTTCTAAAATTAATGTTTCATGATTTATAACAATATCAATAATAGTACAACTTTCTCCCATACTCTCATTTTCTTAAATTAAGGTGAAAGTGCTGCAAAACAATCAAGAACTTAAGAAAGTGATGTTTGTTTACATAAAAAACAAGACATGCATATATTTTGGAATGATGAACCAAATTAGCGTAGTTATCAATCCCATATGGTGTGGAACGAGTTTGTGTGTAACTGTCCTACATTATTTTAATAATACGGGGTACAAGCTTGATGCATACAATCTTTGTAAATACCATCGTCTTGAGGCAAAATTGTCGACAGTAGAGGGCTTTCAGGACATTATTTTCTCCACATTTCTGTGTTAAAAGAAATAAGAAGGCAACGACCTAAAAGGTTTTTTTACACCGGAACTAGCCGTACAATATCAGATACAGCATTTGGACGAGAAGACACTATTAAAGAAGTCATCCCTACCTCCCGAAATAAACGATTGATCTAACCTAGCACCCCAAGTTAGTCATAAAAACTATATAAATCTGATACATGACTTAATATAAAGAGAAGGAAACAAAATATGTACTGGATAAGAATGATTTTACACTGTACAATACTCTCCTTCAACATAAGACTGCAAATATATTCAGAATGGTTTAAATGATCTCATTTTTGTAAATACATAATATAAAACAAATCTACTAGGGAACACCCATCTATGTACTAATGTTCCACCTCCGCACTCTCTTTCTTCTACTACATCTTTTAGTGTATACTCGATATATACTTTGGTGAATTAAAACTTTTGCCAGAAGTATACATCAAAATGAAAATGGAAATGAGTTTACTTGGATGTTTCGGTGAAATCTACTAGCTGCATCAATACATGACAGATCATTTTTTCTTTTCTTCTAACAGTTTGGACGAGGAAGATCAGATTTTGGTCAGTTTGTCCAAGAAATTAAGAAACAAAAACCCAGGCTATAATCAGATATGCCATAAATATTTGGATCTTTCTATCTCCAGCTTTATCAAAGACACATTCTTCTTCTATTTCTTCTGACTGATATACTTATATAAAACGCCTTTTCTCACCCAACTAAAATATATTGATAAATAAGAATAAGGCCCCCTTTTATGTAAAATGCAATGAAAACCATGCAGCCTACACTTAAACAAATATAAAGGAGTACCTAAAGAGATATTTAATTGTACTCTTAGAGTATAGCTCTTAGTTTTCTCTACAACTGGGTAAGTTTTGATAAGACCATATTTCATACCAAATATACAAGCACAAGTGGTATAAAGAGCTGCAAATTTACAAGGGCAATTGCTGATATTCGAGTAGAGTTTTTATTCACAGGTTAGAGTTCTGGAGATACACGTTTGTTAAACTTTGTCTTTCTGACTTGCAAAAGGTAACAAGTGATATTTTGAAAGTGCTCTAAGGCTCGTTGAGAAGTCGGTTTGGTGGTGTGACAGAGGTACTATACACACAGGCTCAACTGATTTAAGATAGAGGAGTGTAATGAAATCATTGAAATTGATCATTTTTATACAAGGATGTTATCAAACTTATCAAACCGCACAGTATGAGACTATGGACTCCAAATGAAGGGGACATGGGGGGCTCTATTGTGAGGATCAGAGTTCGTAGGCCGTTTTCATGTAAAGTATATCAGTCTCAAGGCGGGTCCAGATCTTTGTGTTCCAAAATCTTTCCATGTCTCTTGTTCTTCCGCGATGCCTAATGTTTCTATTGCTGGACAAATGTTCTCCCTCTGCAAAATGACACACAAAAAGAGAAAGTTAGAAAATTAATTAATGATGGGGTGTTGTTTAAAGGCATCGTTTAACAATGTAAAATCTGAGATGCATGGCCCTACGTGTTATCATTGTCTGTGATGTGGTGTAATATTGAAGCCCTAAAAAATTGTGCTTCAAAATGATCATGAAGTGCCTCAAAAAATTAAAAATCTTTGAGTGACCGGTTTTTACCATACTCATTTTCCCCAATAGACTGTAGTGTTATAAAAACCGTAAGGAAAACAAAAAAGAAATTTCAATTTCTAATCATAAATATCTTGATAATCAGACAGGCTTGTAAATATTAGTTCCTGACTGACCTAAAGGTTTATAATTATGATTGCAGCATGAGCTAAATCCCGTATTTTGTTTTAGAATCTGAGGCATTGTTACCAAGTCACTTTAAAGGCAATATCAGCTTTTCATCTTCTGAGAGCCAGAAGAATGTTAACTCATAAACCTTTCACACACAGTCAATGTCCTTCAGGCGCTCGGCAGATTAGAAACTGATTTCTTCTTTAAACCATAGCAGAATACTATCTTCTTTTAGTGATGTTTATACATTGCCTTTTGATCCAGAATGCTAGGAAATATGCATTATAAATGAGTAGAAAGAGAGACAGACAGACAGACAGGGGGAAAGGAAGAGAGTATGTACGACAGAAGTCCGCTTTTTTTTCCTTACTTGAAATGGCTATACTTTTTTCTTTTTTCTCCAAAAATAATGGAACAAAGAGAGAGAGAGATAGAGAGAGATAAATAGATAGAGGGAGAGAGAGAGAGAGAAAGAGAGAGAGAAGCAGAGGAAGAAAGAGGGAGACAAAGTAGGAAAAAACAGATTGGCATTTGAAGTAGAAAGATGCGAACCAGGAAAAGGATTAAAAATGAGAAAGTAGGGTAGATGAGATGAGGTAGGAGATAGGTTAAGGAAAACTCACGTTACAGTGGTCTTCTTCTTGTCTTTCTGGTTGGGGTCGTCTGGATGAGCTCGGTTGAGGATCTTCAAGAACTCAGAGGTGCGAAACCTCATTCTGGAATGGATGTAAGCCTGGTGAAAAAAGAATAAAAAGAGGAAGAAAAAAGAGGTAGAAGTGAAGATTATTTTGGATGTATCAGAGGAATTAATTTCTATACCTTCACAGTTTTCATCCTCATCAGTAAAATCTTTAAAAACTCACTTTCATTGGCATCTGTGTTATAGCTATTATCTTCATCATGATTATCTTTTACACATCCAAAATCTTTATCGGTACTTACAACTCAAAGCCTTTATTTGAGTATAAATTATGTCATGAAATTTCACCCAGTGTAAAAGATGAAATTCTAGCCATCTTTTGAACCTGGACGAGCCACGTTGTAGGTACATGTTTATAACAGTTTAATGCAAAATCTATACTGTTGTCTCGCATGTAAAGATGGGGGAAAAATCTTTATCGGTACTTACAACTCAAAGCCTTTATTTGAGTATAAATTATGTCATGAAATTTCACCCAGTGTAAAAGGTGAAATTCTAGCCATCTTTTGAACCTGGACGAGCCAAGTTCTAGGTACATGTTTATAACAGTTCAATGCAAAATCTATACTGTTGTCTTGCATGTAAAGATGGGGGGAAAATAGATCCGTGCCCCGATGGTAACCGTCAGGATTTGTTTTACGAACCAGGGTGGTGTTTCACAAAGATCCCAAGTCAAACTTAACTCTAAGTTGGACCTAAATATTATGGAGAGCCATTTGTAGCTTTAAAATAGAATATATTCAAAAGCAAAAATTCAAGTTTTTTAGACTGTTTATAAATTCCACATTAAGAACATGAAATCTCCTTGATAATAGAAAATATGAATGATTTGAATCAACATTTTTTGCTTTTTAAAATAACTTTTACAAAATATTTTCATAGATGCTAACGGCTTTCCATAATTTTTAAGTCCAACTTAAAGATAAGTTCAACTTAGGATCTTTGTGAAACACCCCCCAGAACAACTTGGGCCGACATCAAATGTTTGTTTTGTTTACCTTTGAGCACTTGATGTGGTAGTGTAGATAGTCTCGGAACGTATGGATGAGGTTGATAGTGTTGTCTCTCGCAGCCGCATTTGTGTGACGTGGTTCCAATACTACAAAAATATATCAAAGAAAATCACAAGTTAATATAAAAAACCGAAAGAATGATCATTGGAAGTTCTTGATGACATCATATGGTAGCCTTATTTTGATCAAAAGAACTCTTGCCAAAAATTTGATGGCAAAATTTCAATAAAATTGTATTATAATGTGAAAGAGGATGTAATTTAAGACACATTTCTGCAAGGATTTTCAAAACAAATGTGTCGAATATTGATGAAAGAATACACATTTCAGGTTTTCTGCGTACAACAGAAAACCCAAATTATGTATTCTTTTATCAATATTTGTCTTCAAATGCATTTTTTTTTGGGGGGGAGGGGGGAATCTTGCAGAAGTGTGTCTTAAATGACATCCTCTTTCACATTATGATAAAAATTTAAGTGAAATTTTGCCATCAAACTTTTGGCGAATTTAAGACTCCCAACACTTTAGAGAGGCTTTAAATTGTTTACATCATCATTTGCCACATCATATCTGAAAGGGGCTTTAGGAAGAACTTGCCCTTGGTATATTTTTCTTATAAAGTTCACACATTTGAAATTAACACCAGGGGGTTATTCACAGAAGACTAACACTTACAGGCAAGTAGCCTGATCACAAGTGAACTCACCGAATGTGATGTATCCAATGTTATCTCCCGTCCTTGCGTCCGAGCCCTGAAGTTCACGGGGCGGCTCTCTATGGCTGAAGAGAACCTGGGGTGAGGTGTGACTGGCCTTGCGCCCCTCCTTAAACTCCTAGGGTAGCATAAGATACAGAGTTCGAAATCGAGTTGAGTAATCATACAAACTACCTGATTTTTGTTCTTCTCTCTCTCTCATGATAAATTTTCACTGTATTCAAATCTAGCAATATCTCATACGTCAAATCCTAAATCAAGTGATTATAATATGATCAAATAATGTAATGATAACATTAAATTACTTATATATTCATGTTTCCCTCTTACCGCATAAAGTACCATACAACTATGTTTTGATAATCTTTTGATATACTTTACTCAAACAATGTTTCAATGATGTAAATTACCAATATATGTTTCTTTTACTTTCTGATCAATATCATGTTATTATTTGTATACAAAAAATCAAAAAAATAAATAAAGAAATACAAAAAATCAGCAATTTGGCCCATAAGCCAACATTTTTGCTATTAATACGTTTTTTGTATATATTGTGCGATAACAAACAATAGCCAATTTAGGTACATATATCAACAGATAATTGTTGACAGCTTGTCACACCAGCAGTCCCTGTAAAGATATTCCCAAATTGACCAATCAAATCAGCTTGCTACTTACTTGCATAAAAACTTTTCCTATAATGACGTCATCGTTATCCTTGAAAACCGTACTGAAGATTACAGTGACTCTGTCTTTACTTGCTGAGACATACCTTCAAGTGCAGACAGAAAAGAAAAATGTGGAGTTTTATTTCAGGATCTCTCCTCGGTTAAAGGTAATGCAAAGTTTTGGGGAAATTTTGAAAATTGGATGGATAGTAATTCTTTACAAGTTTGATACATTTGGATGCCCCTGTTGATGAATTATAAACACTCAAAAATTTAGCCCCACCGCACTAGTTTTGCCATGAGGGATTAGACTTCCCTGCATGGTCACTGACAGGTGGTTATCTCATCAAATCAGCTCTCAACTAACATAAGAAAAAGAGGATCATGGGAGGCCAATGGTAACCAATTAGGAATGGTTTGCTATTAGAGGGCGCAAGTAGCTATAAGTAGTGCAGTGGGGCTTTAAATAATTGTTTCCGCCGCCCTATACTCGCGACAGACCCAGAGGATGTTGGATCATCCCTCTACCTACATCAGGGTAAAGAATATTTTAAAATTTACGGTGGCTACTTTTCAAGCTTGCTTGCATGATAATAACTCTCTTCAATTTGTTTTGCATTGAATTCTATGCAAATTTTTTGGGCTCTTTTATAACTTTCGGGGGCTCTTTTGGGCATTTCAGGGGCTAATTCACCCCGAGCCCCATGTATTTTTTACCCTGACTTACATGGTTTCATCTTCCCTGTAGTTAATGATGGCCGTCTTCTTGCTTGTGACCTCATTCTCCTGGTACTTGAAGTACCTCTCAAAGACGGAGGCAAAGCAGTTCCTTTTGAGGAGCGCCACCTTGGCGGCCACCTCTTCCTTATTGGTCGGTACGTTTTCTAAGTCAATCAGCAGCGTCACGCTATAGTTGCTCTCGGGAGTGGTCAGGTAGCTGCCGTATTCACGTTGAAGGAGCTGAGAAGTGAAACAGACAGTCAGTTATATATAAAGTTAACGACTGAATTGCTCCATACCTCTTGTAAATTTGATGTTTTTTGTGTTTTTTCGTAATTCAAGAATGAAAGGTGGACTGGTTGAATACTTTTAGATGTCAGCTTTAAAGGGATAGTTAAATTTTGTTGCAGAGGGCGCTACACAATTTGTTAACTTTTTTTTTTAGAGCATACAATTTAAATAACAAAATCATCTTTTGATCAAAATTGGTTCAGAGACACGGTACCGAGTCTCTCAGAGAGGACTTAAAGCCGTTGGTCCTCTGATTGCTTACTAACAACAACACACATGCTTTCTTTAATTTAATTTCTTGCATTTGTAGCTTGTAATCATCATCATCATCATCGTTATCTAGCTCTTACCTCATCTGCTCCATGCTCCTCTAGTTGCTTGTAGAATTTCAGACTGACACTGACCATGAGCTTAAGCTTGTTTTGGTCCGGATTAGAAACGTGGTAGAGAACCCCATCAAAGTCTGCAAACAAACAAACAACGTTATTGCATGTTCAATGGGAGTGCCATGTCGCTATATTACTGTACATGTGTATTCTGAACATGAGCTTCAAATATCACTTCTTTTAAGAGATATGGCAAGTTTACATACTCTCTCAAGACTCAACTAACATACATCCGACTCATGAGTGGACTTCTCAATGCATTAACACGTTCACAGGGCTCGTTTATTTTATTTTAGCACGGTGGCATACTTCAGCCAATGGCTGTTCTTCAGTCTGACTTGGGTTTCATGTGTCTTGTGTTATTTTCATTATATTAGCCCTTCAAATGCCAGGTAGTTTTTTTATTATGTTTGATTGTATACATTCTTGCTATGATCATAACTTATTAATTTCTTAGGTGATTAGTTCATTTTCATGGGAGTTCCACCCTGATATTTATTGCTTTGGCTTTTTAAAATAGAGATGAACATTTATAGGACTCATTGAAAGTTCAAGAAAAAATCAGACAACAAAAAGTTATGACTTTTTAAATTAAATAAGTTATGGATTCTTAAATTAAATTAACATTTCATTAAACAAACATGAAATCCCTAGAGAAGTTAGCAACTTCGTTAAAACAATTAGATGCCATGCTCTCACTTCTGATCCATTTCTGTGCTCATCTAATTTTATTATAATTTGTGCATGTTTCCATAAAATCTGATAACCTCATACCTTTATCAAATTCATATAGGAAAAGTGATTTCATTTTGTATTCAATTTCTTATTCTCACTTTCTTTTCATACAGTGGGTACTCAGCCCTGGTACTCACAGGAAATAGAGGAAAAAATATGTTATTTCTAAGAGTCGGGTTTAGAGACTTGGAGTTGCATAAGATCAAAGTCTACCAACAATATTGGTTTCTTTTCCTTGTACACAGCATGTACAAGGAGGAAGTTGCAGTACATACATGTACAGGAAATTACATGCAATGATGCATTTTTGTTTTTGTTTGCAATTTTATACCTCGTAAATGTTGGCTTGGAGGAAAGAAAAACAGTGCACACAGGAAAACCTGGATGTGGGTCTACACCTATTTTATATTTTTTTCTATTTATTTAGGTCACATTGAGCCAATTCTTCCTGTCTTTTCTTTTGCATTATTCTTCATGTTGTCATGAGAAATTCTTGTACAGAAGTGTGTGTTAAATAAGTAAATTGATTGATATCTAGAACCAGAGTCACCAATCCCTCCCCAAAAAATATTAAAACAATTAAAAAAGAAAAAAATAGATACAATTTTATTTTTTAAATATAAAAATTGAAAAAGGGAAAATAATAATAAAAATAAAAAATAAACATATGTTACATGAGTGTAGAGCCCCCTGCTTTATGTATACAGTCAAAGTTAGATTCTCACCTGCTACTTTTATGTCGATTCCATCAGGCTTTCCTCTGTCACAAAAAATACATAAGAAATTTTAAAAAGTGAAGAGTTATGAAGCTACTACACGAAACAAATTAATGACGAGTGACTAAGATTTTACCGATTATTTTAGTATTAATCAACATGCCTAGCTCTGCTTACATCCGGGAAGGGCCAGACCCTCTATTGAATCCTCTATTGACAGGCTAGTTGTTACAAACCTAACATCAAGTACCGTACATAATCATATCTTGATCAAGTATCTGCTTGTAAAGACTAAAGAGTATCTTCACCCCATTACAAGTTCTTAATTTTACCCGAAGTATTAATAATAATAATAAAAAACAGTGCATATGAAGCGCTTCGACCAAATAAGTCAGAATGCTGGGATGTCCAAAGTTTATGCACACTAAAATTATTATGTCTCAAAAGTCTTCCTTCATTTGGAAGACGACACCAACGATAAATGAAAGTAGATTAAAATGTAGAGACGATGGAAGATCAGATCTTATTTAGACTTTATGTTACATACTACATTATGACGAATCCGGGCTAACTCGCCCCGCGGGACATCTCGCCCCAGCCTTTTAGGCTGGGGCGAGATGTCCCGATATGATTAATCGATCGAGAGATACCAATGTGTATATGTTTGTGCTCATTGTGACTTAATAATGCCATTTCCAACCACAATCTGCAATGGTATTGTGTTATATGATACTATTGAAGACAATTTATAACTTCTCTTTAGGTAAAATGACAAAAAAATGGCATTTCGGACAATTTACTCACAGCTCGCAAATCGCATTGCCGCACGTACATTAAATGTGCGTTGTATCGACTCGGACCACTGAAATTCGAGCAGTGTTTTTGTCAGTAAATCACTGCAAAAATATCATTTTCATAATGTATGAAGGTCTATTTTTGATTCCTGGTATACATTTCGTTATTGAGAAGTCGAATGTACTACGTTTTAGACGAGATGGCTGATGTTTGTTCACATTCTTTCGTCCTGGCCGTAAATTAGCAGACTACTGTTGTGCACCGCGCAGCAGCTCATCGCTCAGCTCAGTGTCCAGCTAGCAGTACAGCGCCGCCGCCGGGCGGGTCGGCGGGGGAATTCACTGACTCGGCATCCGTACCCGCTGCACTGCACTGCCCAATTTGATCGAGTGAGTAAACTAATCAAACTACATTCATCTAGATGAAATTCATCTAGATCTATATCTACTATATTATCATTAGTCATTCAGAGTAGAATATCCAATTTGATTGAGTGAGTAAACTAGACCACTGTAGCTACATCATTATTACTATTAGTCATTCAAGTTTGTGTATAATTACGCAGCCCCCACCACCTCCCCCCCCTCCCCCCCAAAAAAAATATATATATATATATTTGGCTCAATACGCCTCAGCTTGACGACAATTCAACACTTGATCTGAAAATGCTTACACTACAGCTTAGTTATGTTCTTATATAATAGACTGTTGCATAGGCTTAGGAACCGGGGTGGCTTGGGGGGGGGGCACAACCCCCAATAAAAATATTGGGGGGCTCAGATTTCATTGCGCCCCCCCTAATATTTTTGGCGGGGCTTATAGATATCATTGAGCCCCCAATGTTTTGGTGCGGCTTAGATATCAATGAGTCCTTAGGGGCTCAGATACCATTGAGCCCCCAATATTTTAAGTGGGGCTCATATATCATTGAGCCGCCCCCAATACTTTTTGCGGGGCTCGGATATCATTAACCCCCTCCTCCCCAATCATTATATTCTAGGCATGAAACCCATGTATACCTATAACCTACAGACTTACAATTCAAATATAAACATTTTATAAATATTTATTTGGGGAGGAAGGGGGGGGGGGGGGCTCAGACATCGGAACTCGCATATCATTGACCCCAAAAAATATATTTGGTGGATCTCAGATATCATTGAGACCCCCAAATATTTTGGCGGGACTCTGATATCATTGAGCACCCCCCCCCCCCCCCCCCCCCCCCCAGCCTCCTCCCCATATTTTGGTGGGGCTCAGATATCATCAGACCCCCAATTATTTTTGGTAAGGCTAGGATAATATCACGAGCCCCCCGATATTTGTGAGGGGCTCAGATATCATTGAGCCCCCCCCCCCAATATTTTGGCTGGGCTCGGTTATCATGAGCCCCCCCCCTAATATTTTGTTCGGGCTCGGAAAGGCTATCATTGACCCCGCCCTCCCCAAATATATTTGCACACTTATGTTCTGGGCTGGAAGCTTCATGCGTTTCTATAATCTACTGATCGACTTAGTATTCAAATTATTATTAAAACTGAGAGTTTATGAATTTTGGAAGATTGATTGAGGGTGGCTCCTTTGTCAACCAGTATTGTCTCGACACACGTACTGCACACCAGCCAGAGGCGGCTCTCCCGGGGGGGGGGGGGGGGGCAGGGGGCACAATCCCCTCCCACTTTTCAAGCACCCGAAAAGTGCCCCTTTAACTTGGTAAAAAGTGCCCCTTTTTACATATGAATAGTGCCCCTTTAACTTTGACAAGTGCCCCTATTAATTTTTAAAAAGTTCCTCTTCCCCTTTTCAACTCTGATAAGTGCCCCTTTTATTTTGACACGTGCCCCTTTTCCTTCGACAAGTTCCCTTTTTCCTTTGAAATAAGTGTCCAATTTCCATTCTCATAAGTGCCCTTTTCAATCTCTAGTAAGTACCCCTTTTCAGGTACGAGAAGTGCCTCTTTTCACTTTTGATTAGTGCCCTCTTCACCTCTGATAATTGCCCTATTCAAATCTGAGAGGTGCCTCTCTTACTTTGACAAGTGCCCCTTTTCCTTTGTAATAAGCGCCCCTACCCCTTTTAATAACTACCCCCCCCCCCCCATTTTAACTCGGATAAGCGCACTTTATATTTTCACATGTGCCCCCTTTCCTTTTTAATAAGTGCCCCATTTAAAAAGAGCCCCTTCTCCTTTTCATCTATGAAAATAGTTCCTTTTCATTCTCATGAGTGCCCCTTTTCATCTCTTGTAAATTACCCTATTCTATTCTGAGAGATACTCGATTTACTTTGACAAGTACCCCTTCCCCTCCTGATAAGTGCTCTTTTCATCTTTTATAAATGCCCGTTATTTTAACACTCCCCCTTTTCCTTCCTAATAATGCCCTTTTTCCTTCTCATAATTACCACCTTTCGTCTTTGATAAGTGCCCCGTTTATTTTAACATGCGTTTCTTTTTCTTTTAATAAGAGCCACTTCCCCTTCTCATTACCCTTTGAACAATAATGCCTAATTTCCTTTCAACATCGTCTCCATCCCTCCAATCAACTGCATCACTAACAACCCTCTCATCATCTGTATCTCTTATCAACAAACATTATCTCCATCCCTCTCGTCAACATCGTCTCCACCCCTCTCATCATCTGCATCGTCAACATCCCTCATAATCTGCATCTCTCATCACATCGTCAACACCCCTCTCATCTCCATCCCTCATATCATCAACATCGTCTCCATTCCTCTCATCATCTGCATCTCTCATCAACATCGTCTCCATCCCTCCAATCAACTGCATCACCAACATCCCTCTCATCAACAAACATCATCTCCATCCCTCTCGTCAACATCGTCTCCATCCCTCTCATCATCTGCATCTCTCA
This sequence comes from Strongylocentrotus droebachiensis, assembly GCA_035222895.1. NCBI lineage: Eukaryota > Metazoa > Echinodermata > Echinoidea > Camarodonta > Strongylocentrotidae > Strongylocentrotus > Strongylocentrotus droebachiensis. The sequence continues at coordinate 44,967 of JAVYIG010013653.1, forward strand.
TCAACATCGTCTCCATCCCTCTCATCATCAAGGCAAAGTATAATACACCTGAATTACTCATAACTATAGGATACAGTCCATGAAAATCAAGATATCAAACTTTCCTTCTCTATATCTCCCCTTTCCCTAATTGAACCATTAACAATTCTCCCTATATTTATCTCTCATTTATCAGTCCGATGAACAGAGATGACGAAGTTGCTTCCATTGTTTCCCAATTTGAGGTAATACTAATATGTCAATTGATTTTCATATGTACATGTAGACCTACATCTACATTCATATCAAAGTGATTAGTTTAATCAAAAACAAAAAAATAAAAATAACTTGTTTTAGAATTCAAAGCTACATTCAAATTAAAATGGCTGCAGGACGCCACATACCGGTAAAAATTGCCCATGCACACTCATTCTGTTGACCAGGAAGCTACAACCAACTTATGATATACAGGTTAGAATTACAAATTTGGTTTATTGGTTGTTAATTTACCTCACTGCTAAAGAAAGTAAGCAACCAGAGGACCAACTGCTTCAGGTCCTCTTCGAGAGAGGACATAAATCACAGATGAATAATCATATGTAACTTATTTTGCTTAAAACTATAGAAATGTAGGAACATAACTGTCAATGTGTTTTCTTTTCTTTATGTGTTTATCCCAACAGCCCATTGTGGAAAGCAGTCGTCTGTCTTCCATAGAGCCACTAAACCTCACGAACGACTCATTGATCGTCGAGCAGTCTCTCTCGTCCGATGAAGAGCCGCCACCAAACCCCACCAACGACTCATTGATCGTCGAGCAGTCTCTCTCGTCCGATGAAGGGCAGCCACCAAACTTCACCAACGACTCAGCAGATCAGTCATCAATCGTCGAGCAGTCTCTCTCGTCCGATGAAGATTCGTCGATCATAGACCAGGCCACCATCTACCAGGTTGTAGAGGGTTGCTCCCAACGAAGGAAAAAGTTGCTTCTTGACAGTCATGGCTACAGCTATGTGGAAAAGAGGACGAATGCCAACAGAACAGTCTGGAG
>JAVYIG010013654.1:0-45986 GCA_035222895.1 Strongylocentrotus droebachiensis
CAGGGCATGCTCAATTAAGGCACCGAAAAAGTATTTATAGTGCCCTGGTTTTAGCCCAGCTGCCCTAAAGCATTCAAGGAATAAATTCCTACCAGGTACCCACACACCCGTGTGGAGAATGGCAATGTGGGTGACTTGCCTAAGGAAGCATTAGTGCCGCAGTGGGACTTGAACAGTGAACCATGTGATCCACAGTAAGGTGACATTGTCGTATCCTATAGACCACCTACAAGATGTGGTAGATTCAGAGTTTCAAACAAAAGAAAAAAGTTTTAAATCAAAATTTCCCCTCAGCAGAAAAAAAAAGGAAAATAGCACTTGTCCAATGTAAAGGATTATCTTGCGAAATACTGGTAAGCAACTCGGACGGAGTAATAGCGTAATTTTACTTCATACTAGGATGTATCAATTAAAAGCTCTTAGAAGTGCCTTTAACATCAACCCATTGTCTACATGAAGCGGGATGACCCTGTATTAAAGGTAAAGATCAGTTCTGGTCATGTGATTGCATTGTGAAAGAAACGTGGTGGAATCGATCAGAAAAGGTTGATCATCTAGCATATATCCTTGGTGTGAACTGCAAGGTTCGGGAATCATCAAAATGATGAGAAATTTGGCCGAGTCTTGGTGCGTGACACGTGCGCGATATCTATCAGGTCCAGATAGATATAATAGTAGGCGGTTTCCTGGCAAAGTTTGTATCATCACGTATTATTCAAAACATATTCTTTCACATGATTGGTAATAAGAGCTTCCATTTAATTTTTTGAGAGGGGGCATTTCCAAAACTGGTCTTTACCTTTAAGCCTATGGGATTTTAAAAATTCAGTAGCCGACGGGTTAATAAAATAATCAGATATTTCATATACTACACCTGTATAATCTTAAATGAGGTCTGTCACATACAGGAAAAAGAGATTGGACTCAATACCCATCTGTTATTTCATTGCACAAAATTGAAATAACATAAAATCGCTCTTGTGAGAAAGGAAAGAAAGTCTCAAAAAGAAATAGAAAACAAAAACAACACCATATTATGAAGGACTTTAAAGCCCTTTGGAAAACAACAGAACAGCATTTTCAGGAGTTTAATATATGTGATTGTCCACCTTAACTATATATCGTGGTATGAAAATTAAAAAAAAGCACCATATTATGGAGTATTTTATAGCCCTTTGAAAAAGAAGACAACAGCATCTCTAGGAGGTTAGTCTTAAAGCCCCACTGCACTACATATAGCTACTTGCGCCCTCTATATAGCAAACAATGCCTTATCGGTGCCTGTTGGTCCCCCATGGTCCTCTTTTTCTGATGTTAATTGAGAGCTGATTTGATGAGTTAACCACCTGTCAGTGACCACCCTGTGTGGTCTAATCCCTCCTGGCCAAACTAGTGCAGTGGGGCTTTGATACATGTGGTTGTCTGTCCCTCCCCTATGTCGGTACAGCTTGGTAATTGCGAGGTCGTCCGGTCAGGAGACTCCGGCTTCCCCGGTTGATACTTGATGTCGACGGGTCGCTCAGGAGAAGAAAAGAGGACTCTTGCCTTTTGACTTGTAAAACTCTGTGAGAGATAGATAATGATAATGATAATACAGGCCTTAAATTTCAATATTTTTAGGGCAAGGCCACTTTTCTGAAGGGCACATTCCTATATTACAGCACAAATAGGAAGAATTGGAAAGGGCACAACAAATCTCCAAGGCCAATGAGAGGGGCATTGAGGCCAGTCAAAAGGGCATCGACGGCCATGGATAAATTTAAGCCCTGATAATAATAATGATTATAATAAAAATAATAATGATGGAAATAATATTAATGCTCCAAATGATAGTAATAATGATAATAATGATAAAATAATGATTTTGAGATTAGAATATCTTGGATTTTGTAGCACATTGTATGGCACGAGGCAGAACACTCTGCAGAAGCATCATCAATGGGGGTGTTTCACAAAGATCCTAAGTTGGACTTAACAATTATGGAAAGCCGTTAGCATCTTTGAAAATATGTTGTAAAAGTTATTTTTGAAGGCATAAAATGTCAATTCAATTCATTCATATTTTCTATCATCAATGAGATTTCATGCTCTTGATGTGGAATTTATGAAAAGTTTAAAATACTTGAATTTCTGCTTTTGAATATATTTCATTTTAAGGCTACAAATGGCTCTCCATAATTTTAAGTCAAACTTAGAGTTAAGTTCTAAAAATAGCACTGAAAACGGACATACTAAAGCTTTTTGTCTTGCCGTCATTGGCTTAAATGGCAAGAATTAACTTTTTTTTTTCTTGTGCTACTTTCCTTTAGCGCCAGCTTATATTGTCTGATTTTGGCTTTCTGTTCATTCTTGCGATTTTTCTCTGATTTTCTCTGAGGGCTAGACAAAAAAAATGCAATCAGAATGTCTGTTTTTGTTGGTACAATCAAACCTGCTTTAGTGTCCACCTGTCTACAAAGACCACTTTTTGTGTTTCCCTTGGGCGGTCGCTATATACAGGTTTGACTGTATTACAGTAGACATGGTGGCAACTGCGGGGTCAAAGGGTGGTATTCTCGAAAGCGGACTAACTTTAGTCCATGGTTTAATCGACTAAGTATAGAATGCCAAGTGTCCATATATGTCCCTAAATTACCAGGATAACATAATTATTTCATAGTTATATTTGTAATTATTAATTATGTTATTACATTTTATTTTAATTTAGTAACAGATTAAATTATTACAAAAACATATTCACATGGACTCTTGGCATTCCATACTTAAGCTGGTCAGAGGATTAAACCATGGACTAAAGTTAAACCATGGACTAAAGTTAGTCCAATTACCACCCAAAGAGAGATTTGCTTACATTGAAAGGAGACTGGCGATGAATAAGAAGGCAGCCATGACATAGAAGACGATTCCTCTGTGGATATGCAACGTTGCATAGTAAAGAGTGTTGAAAATGAGAGGAGAGATCACCATAGCAACACTTTGAAGGCAGCCAATACAGGCAAACATGACACCTGTATAAAAAATAGAAAAATGATGATTCATTTCAAGTTAATCCAATGTTTTTGTTTGTCCAATGTACGTTCAACATGGATATTTGTTTTGATCACATGTAAAAAAAAAAAAAAAAAAGGCTCAGACATAGTTTACCTGTGAACAAAATTTGATACAAAACATGGATACATAAACTGTATTATTCTATTATGGGTTGTTTTGTGTCCTTGAGTTATTTATTGTCATTAAATAAACAAATTATTTTTGTTCGTGGACAACCCTGCAGACCATGTAATATATAACACATGAAATCAAGTTACTTTGTCACTAACCTTGCTCTGAAGGGTAAACAAGTTTAGACATGATCGTTCTCAGCATCGGTAATGACAACGCTCGGAACAACCCTACAGCTGGAACTAGAAAACAAACAGAAACAGTAAACAAGTTTAGACATGACTGCTTTTAACATAGGTACAGGCAGCAGTCTGAACAGCCCTACCACTGGAAGTAGAAGACAAACAGAGAGAGTAAACAGATTTAGCATGACTGTACATCGGTAAAGGCAGCGGTTTGATCAGACTTACCACTTCAAACTAAAAAGATAATCAAGAAACAGTCGATAAACAAGGTTAGACATGATTGTTTTAAACATCAGTAAAGGCAGCAGTCTAAACAACCCTACAGCTGGAACTAGAAGACATACAGAAACAGTCAACATGTATATTAATAGAAATGACTGTTTTAAACATCGGTAAAGGCAGCGGTCTGATCAGACATACCACTGGAAACTAAACAGATAAACAAATAACAGTTGCTAGACAAGGTCAGACAAGATTGTTTTAAACATCAGTAAAAAGAGTGGCCTGAACAGACCTACCAGAGGAACAGAAACACTAATCAGGTTTTAATGGACATGATTGTTTAAACATCCGTACAGGCAGCGTTTTGAACAGATGTACAGCTGAAACTAAAGAGACAAGGAGAACCAGTGGATAAAGGAAAAACACAATTATTTTAAGGATCCTTGAAGGCAGCAGTCTGAACAGCAAATATAAGCAAACCTGCTGCTAACTTTTCTTTTAGACGTGAGTGATGCGGGTGTAAGGAAGTGTGCGATATACGACAGTCATCGAGTATACATTGTGTTAGAGAGAGTCTTCCACATTAACTTTAAAAAGAATGAAAATGTCACAAAATATATTTGTCCACCTTTTCCAGAACTCAACCTTCTCTTTCATTAAACTTACCCGCAAAAATATAAGGATTGCTTGGAGCAACGCCTGTTAATACAACACACACTGTGTACATCGTGTTAGATAGTCTTACATAAAAAGAAAGAAAAGTTCACAAAATATTTTTCAACCTTTTCCAGAACTCATGCTTCTCTTTCATTAGACTTACCTGCAAAAATATACGGATTGCTTGGAGCAACGCCTGTTAATATAACACACATTGTGTACATCGTGTTAGAGAGATACATTGTAGTGTTCAACATTAACATAAAAAGAATGAAAAGTTCACAAAATTCTTTGTCCACCTTTTCCAGAACTCAACCTTCTCTTTCATTAGACTTACCTGCAAAAATATATGGATTGCTTGGAGCAACGCCTGTTAATACAACGCACATGATGGATGATATCAAACCAACTTGAACAAGAGTGGCGTCCCTCAGGTATCGACTGAGAAGCTTCCCACCGATTATCATACCTAGAAAGTGAGAGAGATGGAGCGCATTTCAAACAAGGACAGAATTGAATTGAATACTAGTACAGACGTACTTACAGACGTACTTCGTAACGGAGGCATAAAAATATGTATATACTGTATATACGATATACATAGTACTGTTATCATTCAACACATTAATGCCATTAGAATCATTAGGAAGAAAATAATTAATTTCGAAGTGGGGGATTATAAAAAGTAATGACAATTTAAACAAAACCCCATTTGTACTAAATGTATAATTTGTATTGGAAAAGCATTATTAAATTTTGTTTACAGATGTAAAAGGGATGAATTGATTGATCAATGATACTAATGGATACATGACTGGAGAAAAATAGATGGATAAAGAGAGAGAGAGCAAAAAGAGGAGACACAGAGAGAGAGGAGAGAGAGATAGAGCAGGGGCGTGTTTCACAAAGATCCTAAGTTGAACTTATCTCTAAGTTGGACTTACAATTATGGAAAGCCGTTAGCATGTTTGAAATTATTTTGTAAAAGTTATTTTAAAAGGCATAAAATGTTGATTCAAATCATTCATATTTTCTATTACATCAAGAAGATTTCATGATATTGATGTGGAATTTATAAAAAGTCAAAAATACTTCATTTTTCACTTTTGAATATATTTTTTTTTAAGGCTACAAATGGCTCTCCATAATTTGTTAAGTCCAACTTAGAGTTAAGTTTGACTTAGGATCTTTGTGAAACACCCCCTGCTTTAAAGTCACATAGAAGTCAGCTCTCATGGGGAATTTGACACCGTTCAAGTGTTTACCCAATAACAGGTGTTGTCAATCACCAGGGTTAGCCTTCAGTTTTATGACCATTAGACCTTATGTAATGCTTTGCTTTTCCCTCACCCAAAGCTCTCCGAGCGATTTTATAGGGGGTTATTCTTGACTGGCTAACGAGTTTGCTGTGTGCAGATTTGTACTCCCATTAATGGTATTTCCACAACGTCTGGTGTCAGCTAATTATGGCCTTCTGCACATGGAAACTGCCGATCTAGTCCCTTTAAGAGGAAGGCTTACATACCTAGAGCACCGGACAGGTACTGCAGAGCACTGAAGATGCCGATGACTATCGAGTCCCAGCAGAAAGGATCCCCCATTCCGTAGAGCAACGTCAGCCCCGGCAACGAGAAGAACACCAGGACCCGCAGCAGCATGACGATGGTTGCTATGAGGAGGGGTAGGCGTCGCTTGTGGGTGTTGCTCTGGACCAGGTTGAGTATCTTCCGGATCGCATCCCTGACGTTGAGCATGGCTGGATGGGCCTGCGGGTGCGTGTCGGGGACGAGGAAGACGACGTAGAAGGTCGTCACCGACACGCAGGCAAGGATGAAGATGTACGGTGCCTCAAAGCCCTGTAGAAGGTGAATTAGAAGGAAAGATGTATTAATCAGGGGTGATAGTGAGCACTAAAAAAAAAAATAGGTTTTTTGTTTTCCCCTCAACCAAGCCCCCCTTGAGTAAAAAAAAAAAAAGAGGATTCGCAAGGAAAAAATGGCATCTAACAACATTCCCCCCTTTCGAGTAAGAAAATTGAGACAAAATTGGGAAAAAAATAGGGCAAAATAGGGAAGAATAGAGAAAATAAGAGGGAAATCGGGAAAATCAGGATAACATAGGGAAGAAAAAAAAAATTGGAAAAAAATAATAATCTGGAAACCGATTTAAATCGGGTTTTTATCAGGCCTGATTAATATGTACCCGAAAGGGAAGCTTGATATCTCTTTTCAATTATTTTGAATTTTGTATTTATCTAGGTTCCTAGCAGAGAAGTTGACTAAAGTGAGAACAAGGGACGAGAAAGACGACGTAGAAGGTCGTCAATGATACGCAGGCCAGGATGAAGATGCAAGGTGCCTCAAAGCCTTATGGAAGGTGAATTAGAAGGAAAGATGTATTAAAGCATGTCTGCACTAGTGTGTGTAATTGGGTTTTTACAGACGTGTATCAATCAGATAATTATGATTATTTACATCTGGGGACCGACCTGTAGCGTCACCATCCGAAAGCGTGACTCGGTTTCGAACCTGCGCCCTCAGCTGAATCAGTTTGTAACTTCCATTGTTCTGGATTACAGGCGCACGCCACAACGCCCCATTAGTGTTGCCACAAGGGATCATTAGACCTCCCTGCAAGGTCACTGACAGGTGGTTATCTCATCAAATCACCTCTCAATTAACATAAGAAATAGGGAACTATGAGAGACCAAAGGTCACCACTTAGGCTTTGTTTGCTATATAGAGGGCACAAGTAGCTATAAGTAGTGCAGTGGGGCTTTAATATGTACCCAAAAGGGAGGCTTGATATCTCTTAACAATTATTTTGAATTATTTCTCCGTTTAGGTTCCTAGCAGAGAAGTTGACTAAAGTGAGAACAAGGGACAAGAAGACGACAAAGAAGGTTGTCACCGATACGCAGGCCAGGATGAAGTATGTAAGGTGCCTCAAAGCCCTGTAGAAGGTGAATTAGAAGGAAAGATGTATTAATATGTACCCGAGAGGGAGGTTTGATGTCTCTTAACAATTATTTTGAATTTTGTCTAGGTTCCTAGCAGAGAAGTTGACTAAAGTGAGAACAAGGAATGAGGGAGACGACGTAGAAGGTCATCAACGACACGCAGGCAAGGATGAAGATGTACATGTAAGGTGCTTCAAAGCCCTGTAGAAGGTGAATTAGAAGGAAAGATGTATTAATATGTACCCGAAAGGGAGGCTTGATATCTCTTCACTCAAAGCAGGTTTGACTGTACTAAAGAGGTAATGTCATATTCATCGTCGTTGAGGTTACTGGTTCTAAACAACACAGCCTGCAAATGAGGTTCATCGGCAAATCATTAGAGCAACAGGCTTGAGCAGGGAATATGCAGTGTTTGGGGGCGGGTGTCATCACCACATCATTGCTCAGCACCAAATTGTTTGAAACCAGCTACCTTGAAAACTTACCCAGTGTGATGACAGCTTGCCCAGTGTGATGCTACAGTTATTTTCATGACTGTGTAGTATAAATGGTCCCCTGATAGATAACAAAACTGTTCCAACTTATTTCATTGTTATAGCCAGTACAAGGCCACACATCGCTTCCCTATACAAGTACACAATGTGCATAGTTTAGTTTATTTCTTTATTAAAAAATCACAACCGTCATCGGACGGCCGGCCTAAAAAAGGCCTATGAGTGATACATCAAAAATAACATAAATAAACAATTTGACATGATAATATAGTACAAATATAAGTATAACATAATTAAAAAACACAGAAAAAAGAAAAAAAAAATTATTCATTTAAGGAGTACAAAAGTTCTTGGCGAGTTGTTAGGATTTGGTTTGCAAAACTGGCTATTAAACTGCTTAGTGAGTCAGCTGAAATTAGGTAAATAAATTGTTGGTATGTGGAAAGATCTGAAAACGTATGGTCATGTTCTATTATATCATTAAGAAGTTGTGATCTGATGTCATTATATGCAGAACAAATCATAAAACAGTGGAACTCATCTTCTATGTTACTAGAATTACAAAAAACACAGTATCTTTCTTCATATGGGACATTTTGATAACGCCCAGTTTCAAGAGCTATAGGGGCACAACCGCATCTAAACAAAGCCAAAGCACGTCTGTTTGATCTATTTTGACATTCTATTACATATTTTGACGTGTTCAAAGATTGTTTAAAATTTCGATAAGTTCTAAGTTTATTTTTAGCATGAGCTTTCTTCCTCTTATCGTCAAAAATTGAATTTCTCCATCTATTCTCGATAAATAATTTACATGACGATGACACAGTTTTTACAAAATTGTCTGTACTAACAAGATTAGCTAAAGGTAAAACATGTACACATTGTAATTTTGAAAAAAGCTCTTTGACTCTGAAACACCAGTTTTTGACTCCATTGTTTGCTAGAGATTTACATGTAGACCAAGAGAAGATTTTACTTGGGTAGCGGTCACTTTGAGTTTACTTTAGTTACTGCATAATCTAACAACCGATTGAATTTGGTGATAGAATGGTGGGTCCCAACCCATCTCCCCTAATACTGCATTGTTAGGTGTATATTTCCCCACTCCTAAGTAAAAACGGCATGTTCTGAAAAAGACACTATTTATAACAGAATATTCATCCACACCCCAGATACCACTTGCATATTGTAGTATGGGTAAAATCATGGCATCATAAAGTTTTTTATATGTCTTGAATAAAGAGCCTCCAATCAATTTGAATTTACTTATAACAACACCCAATGCTCTGGATGCAGACTGAGCTAGCATTCTGGTACCCTTCTGAAAGCTAAGGAATTCATCAAATCACAGCCCAAGGTATTTGTAGGAGTCCACAATATGTAATACATCAATAATTTATTTGTTTGTAGCTTGGTCATTCCAGGAGGTTGGGGCATGGATATCTTGATGCTCATCTACTACACCTGGGGGTGTTTCACAAAAATCCTAGGTCAAAGTTAACTCTAAGTTGGACTTAAAAGTTATGGAGAGCCATTTGTAGCCTTAAAAGAAAATATATATTCAAAAGAGCAACAGGAACATGAAATCTCCTCGATAATTGAAAATATGAATGATTTGAGTGAATGATTTAAAATAATTTTTACAAAATATTTTTTAATATGCTAACGGCTATCCATAATTGTGAAGTCCAACTTAGAGATAAGTTTAACTTAGGATCTTTGTGAAAAACCTCCCTGGACGATGAAACCAGCTGTTGAAGATATTTATGCAAACATCCCTGTCCTGGGGGGTGTTTCACAAAACTTGTCATCAGTGACAAATGACAGTTTTTGTTATAAGCTACTGAGATCCTTGCTTCTGATTGGTTATCAGCAGATTCGTCATTTTTTGTCATTTGTCATTGAAAAAAAGGCTTTGTGAAACGCCCTCCTGAAAGCGTTTGTACCTGAGCATGAATCCAGTACCCGACTCCAACCTGTGCAATACCGGCTGCCATGAAGCTCAGGCAATCGAGGAGGATGATTCGCAGAGCCCTCTCCTTCTTCGTTGTAATGTCTGCCATGTAAGAGAAACAACCCGCAAGGAGCAGCGAAAAGTCGCCACAGAGACCCAGCACAAAATGACCTGGATGAGAAAAAGAGCATTGCTCGGTTCATCGTAACTTGTAGTAGCACAATCAGAAAGGAAGAGTTTATGACAACTAAAATTATAGTCCAACAAACATGCACATTTAACAACTAAATTATTCATACTCGACCCCTTGTAAATTTGATGTCTTTTTTGTTTTTCGTAAATCAAGAATAAAAGGTGGACTGGTTGAAATAGGGCCTTTGTTGAATGCTTTTAGATGCAAGTTTGAATACTCCACATTCTCAAGAAACATAAATCTGGTCCAATTAATATTTTACAAACATGTACTTCAAAATTAAAAAAACTTGGTAAGAGTATGAATAATTTAGTTGTTAACTGTTTGTATAAACATGTGATTGTAAAAGTGGCTCTGCTGCCAACTCCATCCCATAAACTTCCATAAAATTTCATTTATTGATGACGGAATAGATTTGTGTCATACAGGGGTTGTATTTGCAATAATTTATGTAGGGTGCATGCATAATTAGAAGTTTTCTTTAGGGCAAAAGTAGAAATTATAGATTTTTTTCAGTACAGAGCAAATGAGAGGGGACTTTGCAAGATACGTCACAGAGTTGCCAATTTGAGTTTGATTGATCGCAACTTCAAAATTCATAACTTTTAAAATCTTAATCAGATTTTGCTCAAACTTTTACTGACTTGTAGCTCTCATTTTTGTGCTTCTATGAAAACCAACTTTATATGAGGGTGGAGTTCCTTGACTTCTTAATTATATGACATACCCTCTCTAAGCGATTTATACAGATAATATTACCCCCGTCATCGGATTCATTCACGCACAATCTCCACTCACTGGGGAGTATTCCTACCATATGGTCGGTCACCTTGTAGGCATATGGCAATTACTGTCCTACCAGGTCCCCATTTATCTCCTGGGTATAGAGTGGCAAATGTTGATTAATGCCTTGCCAAAGGACATTAGTGCTGTGTTGGGGATCGAACCCATGACCTTTGAATATCAAGTCAAGTGCTTAAACCACTCGACCACTACACCTCTACAGAGTAAAATCATAAATGATAAACCATGATGTATCTCACCAATGACCAAGTACCAGATGTTTAGTTCATGCATGGTGACAATAAGATAACATGCTGCATAGACACAGAAGCCTATAGATGGGACTATGAGGGCAACCTTTCTCCCAGCTTGGTCACTGTGTGCTCCTAAAAGGGTTGTGCAGAACAACGCTGGAACTGAGGTTGTTGCACTCAGGTACAGTGAAAAAAGAGAAACCTGTAGTGGGTATAAAGAAGGAGAAATAATAATGACGATGACGGACAGAGTTTTGTATAGCGCTCATGTCTGGCATATTGCTACTCCTTGTAATCCATTATTATTACCTTGGCTTTAGCTAGGCTGCCATTACAGTGCTCAAGCTTTTTAAGGAATTAATTCTTCCCTGGTACCCATTTACCTCAGCTGGTAGGAGTGTGCCAAAGGATATTAGTGCTGCGACAGGGATTTGAACCAGTACATTGTGGTTCACAGCCCGACGACTTGTCCACTGGACCACAACATCATTTAAAATATGATGATGACATGACAATGATGGAAATCCTAAAAAATAACTATAAACATTGACATAAAAACATTAATCCTCCATGGCCTGCATTTTTTTAACAACTTTTTTTTAATTTTCTACTCTTTTTAGTCAATAGACAATTCAAAGTTTATTCCGACTCAAACGTAAAATATTTGATTGAAGCTAGGATTAAACTAAATTTTCATCATAGAAACTTCTAAACTTATAGTGACTAAGTGAGGTGTATTTCAAAAGTCTCTACATTTTACACTAAGGAGCAGTTTCCACAACCTCTCACGGTCTCACCTTCTGTTCGATGTCCATTTCTGTTGTGCTGTTAATGGTCATCCCACTGTTCGTTCCGTTCTGGGAGCAAAGCGGATCGTCAGCACGGTTGTAATCCACGATCCCGAACTCGTCTTCTGCGATCCGTCTGGTCAGGTACTGGAGCCTTAGCGGTATGAACAGACTGTAGGAAAGCATCATAAAGAAGATGACAGGCTCGACGGTGATCCTGGACTTCCTAGTGGTGTCCGTGGCTGGCTGCGTGTTGTCTGCCGATGCCGTCACCTGGGTTGAATACGTGAGCGGGGACGTTTCATCGTCGTCCATCGTTGCTCTTCAATCGTGACGCACTCTGCATGAAATTAGTCAGTGGTGAAAGAGTATAACTTAAAGGGATTGGGTAACTTTGTCTCAGATTCTGAAACAAAATCCTGGATTTAGCTCATGCTGCAATGACAATTACAAACCTTTAGGTGAGTCAGGAACCCCATGACTTTTACAAGCCGATCACCTGTCTGATTATCAAGATATCTATGATTGGAAATTGAAATCAAATGGTTTTCATAACACTACAGTCTATTGGGGAAAACAAGTATGGTAAAACCGGTCACTCAAAGGTTTTTACTTTTTGGAGGCATTTTTGGAAGCACTTCATGATTATTTTGAAGCGCAACTTTGTTAAGGCTTCAATATTACACCATATCACAGACACCGATACCATGTAGGGCCATGCATCTCAGATTTAGCATTGTTAAACGATGCCTTTAACTTGGCTTATTATTAATGAAAAAGTGCATAGGTAGACTAGAGTGCCTAGATATCCAATGGAAATGTAAATGAGCTCTTCTCTGCTGATGTGCATGTACCGGTAACTGCTTACCGGTAGTCTTACTCTCACTTGACAGAAATAACCATGAATATACACCCCCCAAAAAAAGGTGTTTTGTTAAATAATTTTACCCTAGTCTACATAATTAAAAGAATATTATCTGAAAGTGCTACGTGATGTAGCCTAGACAATATATCTTGGAAAATTATTCAACTTGAGAGAAATAGGAACACTTTTAACTGTAAAATTGATAACCTGTGATATCTCGGAAGTACCCAAGCAGACATAAGTCACATCTAGATCTATGTTGCTTTGCCAGATCACAGCCGCCTACCTCTAGACCCTATATTAATCAAATAAATAATTTGAACTAGATCTAGATCTAGATCTATTTAAAGTTTTTTCTAAAGAGTAAAGAGGCATCTAACTCTAACTAGATCTACTATTAGTCTTGTAAAGTTGTAGTTGAGTACACGTAGCCCTAATCAATATCTATGTCAATGTTTGTATTTGTATTTAGACTAGTATTAGAAAAAGTTAATTCACATTGTCAGATGGTACATATTGGCCCGAATTCACCAAGGAGGTTTGTCGACAAACCTAGGTTTAGATGCTGCTTGTAAGTGTCGGCTTGCATGGTGATGTAGATATACAGTAGGTTTGCGGTTGCACCATGTGTGTGAGAGAGAGAGAGGTATGAGGAGTCCTGAACAGGACTCTGACTCGGTAATCTTTCTTGGAGGAGTGTAGTCCTGAAAAGGACTGTTTGTTATCTTTCTTGGCATATAGTTCTCAGGAGAACTATAGCGCTTGGAGAGGATGAGTGGCTCGACGTTTCGAACAGGTTGACTATCCGTCGTCAGGAGTGGGGAATAGCTGGCGTGCGTGAGCTTAAGTCACCGGTGTGCGGACGTCAGGGAAAAATAGGTGACCGTATGTCCGCTTGAGTCATCGGGGAGTGGGCATGGATGGTCGGCTGGTAATTCGTCTGACTATCCGTCTGGGCTGGAGTTTCCGGGTTGCGGACTTAGGAGAGTTTCGAGTCGATGAGTGGGGTGTGTTGTCGGCGAGACGCTGTGTGTGTCCCCGACGTTTTGACACGTTTTTACAAACCGACACGCGTCATATGACGCACATAAACCTAGGTTTGTCGACAAACTTCCTTTGTGATTTCGGGCCATTTTGTTTGAAAAGCATCAATGTAAAAGTAAAACTTACTAAAAGCAGCAACTTATTTCTAGATCTACTCTTCACTAGTCTAAGCTCTCTCATCCCTCTGTTGTTAGACCCTAGATCTACTTTTTTATTGTTAATTCACACTTTCCTTCATATATCCTGTTGCCTTCTCCCTTTTTTTTCTCTCTCTCTCTCTCTCACTGTGCATATCCCTTAGATCTATGTTTATTTATTGTTTTCATTCCTCTCTGTCTCTCAACCAGTCCTGTATTAACTATTATGCAGCGTTTTGCCGGAGTCACGGGTCGAAACAAGTAGGCCGGCGCTAGTGTAGTTCCGTATCCATTTTTTTAGCAGTTTAATATCCATTCTTAGCAATAAATTTTAGCCCAATTTTTGACTAATTTTAATCATAATCATATATTGCATTTTCCACCTGAATTTGGATCACATCCGACATCGGGAAACCTTCGTTTAGGGCTTCGATGTCGACGTCGTCGCTCAGTACCGTCTCTACGCTGCAGTCCTGCACCTCAAACTGAAGCTATCAGTACAAAATTATGCAGACTTCTCGTATGGTTTATGGTATCGCGCATACGAAAAGTATGCATAATTTTGGACTGATAGCTTCAGTTTGAGGTGCAGGACTTCAGCGTAGTCGTAAACGATACTGAGCGACCGACGTCGACATAGAATTAGTCTAGATCTAGATCTAGAAGCCTTAAACGAAGGTTTACCGATGTTGAATGTGATCCAAATTCAGGTGGAAAATGCAATAGTCTAGACCCTATATGATTTATGATTAAAATTAGTTAAAAATTGGGCTAAAATTCCTTTGCTAAGAATGGATTTTTAAACTGCGAAAAAAAATGGATACGGAACTACACTAGCGCCAGTAGGCCTATGGTCAAAGTTCTCACGTCACTGATGATCTCATTCATTCATTGCAGCCCCGTACAAAGTGAATGAGCAGAATCACTCAGGCTCTGACTTTAGACTTTGGCTTAGATCTAGATCTTGTTATTTTGCGAGAATGCTTAATTCTTTACGATTGTGCGTAACATTGTTAATTTCCATATTTTCTCCCAAATAACAGTGTTTGGCATGCCTAGTATTTTAAGTTTAAAAAAAAGCTATAAACTGACTTACAAAAGCTGAAATTCACTTGAGGTTAAGGTTGGTCGTCGGAAATTAAATTGTTTAGCAACAAAGGTATGGTATCCGCTAGCTCATAAATCAAGAAGGAAAAAGAACAAAAAGAATAGCAAATCAATATGAAAAGCAAAGGAAATGAAAAGGAAAGGACAAAAGAAAAAAAGGAAACAGAGAATAAGATTAATCAATGGAAAATAACATAAAGAAAAGGAAGGAAAAGAAAAGAAAAGAAAATAATCCAGTGTGAAGACACTAGTGTGTCGTAAGAGAACGATACAAACTAATAGAAATGATCCCTAAAAGTGTTAGGGATCCGTGAATAACAGGGATGGGAGGGGAAATGGAACAAAATCGACCTGTGACCTTGCCAATATAGGCTACATAAAAATATTCCCCCTTTGCCTATAAAATATCAACCGAAAAGATCGACACACAAAGAAAATTAATGACATTTTTGCTATTATATGCTTGAGAGATAATCTTGGGGCAATTAATTGATACCTAAATTGGGTTCTTGTTTTGTTTTCCCAACGATCTCTTAATGTGCTGTCAAGAGCCCTGAAAGACTTAAATCAAAACATTTGTTTTAAAGTGCGCATTAATATTTTTCACTGCATGGCAAATTTATCGAACATTTTGTATTAAGGGTTGGAGAGATAACTGTCACATATTAAGTGCAAACAAACTAACAAAGTAGTTGAATTCCATAACCATAGTCTGGTGTTTATTCCCCGCACTGGGTATCAAGTCTCGCGTATCGCATATACATTGCGCACATGCGATCTGACCTCCTGAGGTCACAGGTGTCACATTTGCATAATCTGATACATATTCATTATCATGACATCCCTCCTTTGCCAGAATGAAACTTTATCCTGGTCAATTTTTCTACTATAGTTTCACTGAACTTTCTTGTAATCTCTCTTTTGTTCTTGTGTTTCAGCCATATGTCAATTACTGAAATAAACATGCTTTGGTGCATTTGCTTTTGTTTCTTTCTTTTGTTTCTTTTTCTTTGTTTTCCTTTCTTCCTTTTTTTTTAGAACAACTTCAACAAAACTATTTCTAACAACAAATTTATCTGGTCGATAAACTTTTCCCAAATGTTTTATCTTCCAAACAACTTTGTTGAACAACATACAACATAACATGCAATATAATATTTTTCATGCAATATCTTTCATGCATCCAGTCTGTGGTCCAAATTAAAGTTCAACTGTTCACTGGATACTATTTGAGTTCTAGTTTTGAGTTTGTGTAAATCATCCGTTATCTCCAAGCGTTCATACGACTAGCTGAAGCTGACGTTTCTGGAAATACTCTCTTCGATGATTGAATCCATTTTTGAAAACTGATCGATGCTCCAACTCAAACTTGTGTTTTTCGCAACACCTATCACATACAATAAGGGCAGCGTTCGGCGTACACCCTTTTACATTGATTAATGTATGTGTAATATTGAAACATATATATCAGAACTTATTATTTTAGCACATAACACAACTTCCTCGTACGCTTGGTTTCCATGGTGATTTCTCCAACATGTCGATTTCACAAATATGGGCAGCGCAAGGCGTACACCCTTTAAATCACAACTTGGCATCAACCAATGATTTCCAAACATTTCTCCTTGGCACATGTAGTTTCAGATATCACTGTCGCTATTTTACAAAGAGCTCATCCCCACCATATTGATCTGGAATCACACAAAATCATCATATCGCTTAGGGAATCTTCTCTGGCGTTGTGGTCTACTAGCTGCCATAGGAACGTTGGTGTTTGTTGTCTCTGCCTGCGTGTCACCATCTTGATGTGTCTGGTCACCGCCTGATGTGTTGCTTGCTGCCTGTAAGTCTGGACCTCTGGTCACCGCCTCAGGAGTACTGGTCACCGCCTCAGGATTGCCGTCCGACCCTTCAGGAACACCGGTCACCGCCTCAGGATTGCCGTCTGTCCTCTCTGGATTGGCAGCTTCGTTATGAGTGTCTCGGGACATGTATCTTTTTACACTTGATACATTCCTTTTGTACAGGACTCCTTCAGGAGACTGAACAGTTACCATACTTCCTGTTCTTGCTGTCACTGTGTATGGCTGGTTAAAGTATGGCGTGTCTAGTTTCCTCCTTTCATCACGTCTTACTATCACCTTATCTCCTGGCACTATGTCAGAATGTACAGCTCCCCTCTTCAGATCTGCATAGTGTTTTGCACCACTTTTCATTTGGAGGTCTCTGTCTCTCAGTTCCTGATCCTCACTAATGTCCTGGATTTGTGGTAGTTTAGTTCGAATCTTTCTCCCGAACAACACTTCTGCCGGGCTTTTCCCCGTTGTCGAATGATTACTAGCCCGGTAGACTGCGACGTAAGTCAATAAGGCCTCTTTCCAATCTTTGCCTTCTGCCTGTGCAATTCTAAGCCTTTTCACTATACTCTGGTTCTGTCTTTCGACCTCGCCGTTGGCTTGCGGCCATTTAGGAGTCACCCGATGGTGGTGAATTCCTGTAATGTTCATGTACTCTGCGAAAACTTCTGCGATGAACTGGGGTCCATTGTCTGAGTATAACGTCACAGGTAACCCATGTCTGCCAAAGATTTCAGCCAGGGCTTTGACTGTCTTCTCTGCAGTGGTTGATTTCATGATTGCATACTCGTAGTATCTGCTATAATAATCAACTACCACAAGTATAGATTCTCCTGTCGGAAGTGGTCCTAGGAAATCAACAGCTACATCCACCCACGGTCCTGTCGGCAACATAGTACTTCGAATTGGTTCTGGTGGATTACCCCTGCTTGTGATTTGGCAACCATGACAAGTCTTGACGAATTTCTCTGCATCTTTCTCACATCCTGGCCACCATACCTTGGTTCTCAAATTCTGTTTGGTGCCAACAATGCCCAGGGGCCTGTCTCACTAAGCACTAAGATGCGTCTTAAGCGGCCTTAAGTCCTGTTATAGGACTTAGTGTAAGATGCATCTTAGCGGGAGTTTCACAAAGCCCACTAAGACGCGTACCGTACTTAGTACCCCTTTAACTAAGTTGCATACAGGTCGTAGCCTACGTCTCGTCGAGACGAGACTTAGTAACAGTTCTTAGTGTAATGTCATGTGATAAATTTCGCGTCAAATTTGAAAGTTGTTCTAATTCGATCTCGATGATGGCCGATCTTCAAATATTGATGGCTTTGACGTTTCATTAAAGTATTTGTATGAGAAAGAAGACGATTCGTCGGATTCTTAATCATTGTCTGAATTTGTTTCTTTCTCCGATAAAAAGTCACAGTCCGTAGGGGAATTTTTTTGCTGGCCGACCGACATAATACATCTCACCGGCTTCAAACTTCTGCATTAATATGGCACACGAGGATCGAGCAAGAATACCGACACAGCAACATAATTTGCGTATCTTTCTTGCCCCCTCGACGTGGTGACTTTACCGGCCGGCCAACAATTCCCTCTCTCTCCTACTGCACCCGGCTCTTATCCCTGTCTCTCTCTCCTCTCTTTCACCCCCGTTTCTTTTGTTTCCCTTTTCTCTTCTTTTTGTCTTCTCTTTCCTTTTCTCCCTTTTTTCTTTTTCTCTCTTTCCTCTTTTTCTTTTTTCTCTTTCTTTCTTTCTTCTTTTCTCTTACTTTCTTTTCTGTCCCTTTCCCTCTCATTTTTCCCTCCCCCTTTTCTCATTTTCCCGACAGTAGCGCAATTTTACCGATAATATCCTGACAGGGGGGGGGGGGGGGGGGTCTCGCACCCCTACTTTAGCGACGTCCCTGTTATCCCATTATTCTTTTTTTTTCAATGCAATTTCTCATGCTCTCGCACCTCTCTTCTACCGTTGTTTAATTCTCTTTCATTTTTTATCCTTTCTCCTTAAACTCACAAAAATCCTCTTTCCCCCTATTTTCCCATTATCTATTTATTATTTTTTTTGGGGGGGGGGGCTACACGGCTGGCAAGAGGGACCCCATATTATGCACATTGCGTGCCCCCCTCCCCCGCCCCTTTCCCGGTTAAAAAAAACCTTCTTATAATATCATCCCCCTTTCTTTCTTTTCCCTTCTCTTATTCTCCTTTTCCCCCTTTTCTCTCCTCTCTTCCTTTGCCCCTCCCTTTTCTTCTCCCTCTTTTTTCTCTCTTCCCTTTTCTCTCTTTTTCCCCTCCTTTTTCTCCAAATCAATGCAATGTAATCAAAGCATTTCTTCACTTGTCATGTATTTTACTTTTTCAGAATGACTATGTTGTAAAATTGACTGATATCTGAATTATCTCATCAAATCAATTGTCACCATTTATTTAACAACTTTTTTCTACAAAAGGATATATTCATACGGGTACACACAAGTTGTACATAATGTGACAGAAAAATTAAATTTGTTAAAGGCCAGTAATTTAACTTTATTACACTAAAAAATAGCAAAGAAAAGACAACTTTTGCTATGGATTTTCTGTAAAGCAGCAGTAGTATTTATTATTCTGATAAAACAAAAAACAGTCCATTTCTACCATAACTGTAGCAGATAATATTCTTCTTGATCGATAAGAGTAAAAACTGGGTAAAATCAAACAACCTAAATTACATAATATAGGAGTTGTATGATGCATCACAAATGTTAGCTTAACATGTGGATAGATTAAAATGCTCTCACCTGTCTACCCATTGAACGTCAAAGCTTTTCTGTTATCAACTAGTCTTTCGGTGTCATCACAAAATATCTTTAACAATTTACAGAAGGGTGCACACTAACAAATTATGTTAAATGGTGCGACTCAGTTGATTTACAGAAATACTGTATTGTTTGTAATAGACCCACCCCCTTATTCTTCACTTGAAAGAAAAAATGAAAGACAGTTTCTTTCAAATGGGTCCGCAGTTAAGTTTCCTATTCACAAATCATAGTTATTCATTTATAATTAATGTCTGTGTTTTGATCAGCACGTGACCGAACGAAATTGAACCGAATTTTGGTGTACCTTTGGATGTTGTAATTTGTTAGTCTTAAAAAACATGACTTGATGACACAGAGACCTGTATATATCATATAATAAGACAGTAAAGGTTCTCTGAAGTGTTGGGAGCCCCACAAAACTTATTATGGCAAAATTTCCCCTAAATTGCATGAGTGAAAGAAGATATCATTTAAGTTTTAACACACATT
The DNA here is from genome assembly GCA_035222895.1 of Strongylocentrotus droebachiensis. Taxonomy (NCBI): domain Eukaryota; kingdom Metazoa; phylum Echinodermata; class Echinoidea; order Camarodonta; family Strongylocentrotidae; genus Strongylocentrotus; species Strongylocentrotus droebachiensis. The sequence continues at coordinate 19,954 of JAVYIG010013654.1, forward strand.
TCTGCAAGAGTTTTCAGAAGAAATGTGTTTGAAGACAGATATTGATGAAAGAATACAAAATTGAGGTTTACTGCATACAACAGAAAACCTAAATTTGTCTCTTCAATCATATTTATCATGTTTATTATGATAATCATTGCAGAAGTGTCTGTTAAATGACATCCTCTTTCACATCATTAGACAATTTAAGTGAAACTTTGCCATGACATTTTTTGTGAATTTTGGTCTCCCAACACTTTAGAGGGGCTTTAATTGAGGAGGAGCTGCTGAATATACTTAATTTGGGAGGTAGCAAAATTCACCTCAAAACTTTGAATAAAATTATGGAAAAACATGATAAATAGCGCCCTTGTTGAGTTGAATTAAGGAGATCTATGGCTGTGGGTTTATTTGCTAGGGTATTGTGGATACTCCTTAGCTCTTCTAAAATTGATTTGCTTATATGTACTTGCTTCTGTTTAACTATTAATTTGGCCTGTTGTATTCTCAGCAGCTCCTCCTGAATTTCTAATTGCCTGATCTGTGCAGGTACGTCTTTGTGTTAAAATTTCACGCCACTGCTCAGACTGAGTAGACCAAAGCTGAGGCTGAGGCTGACGATCACTGGGGCCTGGAACATTTTCATTAGACAAGCTCAGGTCCGTAGCCTCTGAATCCTGTTCACAAATAAACAACAATAAAAGTGAATTCATAAAACAAGAAAAATATGTATCTCAGATTTTGCAATTGCTATATCAATGAATATGAATTTGGCAACTGGGATTGTAATGAGTCAAATTTTTCATTTTTAGCCTTCATGAAAACCTTACAAAGTGAAACATTCACATAATGTTGTATCTACTGGTAAGACCAAGTATGGGACCAAAATGTTAACTGCCTGTACATAACAACATGAAGACTACTAATGGCTTTCACAAGCAAAATAATTTGGACAAAAAAGATTGATGGATATTAGTCAAAGACCTTATTATTGAACATGCCATCCAGACCCATCCCACTTCAAAGCTCTCATCACCTATAGTTCATGTCCCATACCACTTGCTACTGATACACATGTTACTTCTGGAAGTCTCCTGGGGGAGGGGGTAACGGGGAATACTCAGATTATTAAACTGTAAGAATGCATGATCAAAACTTTTCTACACACCACAGGTTTTCAAGTCACTTAACATTTTATTGTGTAGGCATCCTGCTCAATACGTCACGTTTCTTTTTTAAAACGCAATTTAAACAAAATACAAGTATAGTACCAGCAAAAAAATCAGTCCAAGCGATCATGACCCGGCTTGAAACACAAATTTGTTAACACTTTTTCATTATCTTTGGGCACATTACAGCAAGAGTTGAAAATATATCACTTTTCCTAAAAAAATGTTGTAATGATGCAAGTACCCTAAATATGTCATTGATGACACGTCCAATACTGAATAAACTTAAAGGGGAAGTCCCCGTAATATTAAATTGGTTTTAATATAATCAGACAAATTAGATAAAGAATTTGATGAAAGTTTGAGAAAACAAATAAGTTATGAATCTTTCAATATCATGAAAATCATAAAATGTGAGGGGCTGCAGGACATCATATTTAGAGACCGCATTGCCCATTTAACTCACAGATTTGAAGTATTTAAACAAATAAAAATCTATCCCTTTCTTATTTATTGTCCTATTTTTTGCAAACCTTCACTGATCTGTAAAACTGTTTCAACTAACTAAAATCTCGCCTATTAAGCATCACACTCACCTGTCCTTGGGGCTTTATACGCTTTGGCTTTTGAAGCCATGTCTCGCCATTTCTTTCTTAATGTATGCCATTCCCTCTCTTGGCCACCAGCTGCTCTGAATGTGTTGCTCTTTTCCAGGATCTATGCATGGAAATAATGTGGAAATAGACAGATTATATATTTAGGATTGGTTGCACTAAGGGTCTACATGGGTTGCCGTGTTACGATTAAAGCTTCAACTGGATAACTGTACTTTGTTTTAAATACCTGAATATTGTAGCCTTGGATTTTGCAGTAGTGGTGGCAAAGTTAAGTGTCAGGTTTTCCATTTTTCAACAAACTACCATACCCAGCGATTTCAAGACTGTTTTTTCTTTTCCCCCCTAACCCTAACCCTTATTGGCCTTAACCTCGTCAGATGAACCCCCCCCCCCCCCAGACCCCCATTTATTGATTTAATCTTCCTTCTTTTGGTGAATATCTCTGTCACTTCCATGCATACCTTTCTTTCACCTTTTCTTCTTTGCTGCTCCCCTTTCCTCCAGTTCCAAGCAGTTCATGTTTCTAGTAGCCACAAACTACAGAAGCGCTCTAGATCTAATGTCTATCCTTTGGAATTCCTTGCTTCTTTTCCTCGGCGTTTCCTAAAATTTGAGGAAAATGCAAACTAGTTATTAGGTCTAGCCTAGATCTATCAGTACCATCTAGTCTAGATCTATCTAGATCTAGAGTCTAGACCTCGGCTCTAGTCTAGATCTAGACTAGAGTCTAGATCTATTTATGTTTCATGAATTGCCCATCAATTATAGTCTAGACTAAGACTAACATCATGTTATTGCCTGTTTCAGTGTTTGTCTTTTGACTACCAATAGGGTGTCTGATCGCGCACCACGTTTTGTTTAATTGTCAATTATAGACTAGATCTAGATTCTAGTTCCAGAGCAATGCTTAGTTAGGCCTAGGCCGAATTTTCCGTCTCTTTCGTTAAGCCTCTTATTTGGGTAGGGTCGGAGAGCTGACCCTACCCAAATATGAAATAAGAGGCTTAACGAACGAAAGAGACGGAAAATTTGGTCTAAGTTAGGCCTAGATCTAGACTAGGTCTAGATCTAGTTAGTAGATCTAACGTTAGTGTCTGAAATAATTAGTCTAGATCTAGATCTAGGCCTAGATCTATAGCAGTCACACATCACAAAGTAAGTAAGAAGATTAAGAATAGTCCAAGACTCAAGTCAAGACTCAGTCACTGAGTCAGAGTAAGGCAAGATTAAGAATAGATTTAGATCTCTATCTAGACTAGTCTAGACTAGGTCTAGATCTAGTATAGATCTATTACTAGTCTAGGACTCTAGTACTAGTATTACTAGTACTAGGCCTAGAACTAGTTAGGTCTAGGCCTAGAATTTAGTTTGGTCGTGCATGAGAAATGGCTTGATGTAGGCCTAGGCCTACATGTAATCCGCGATCCCAGACTAGACTGACATAACAGCGGGCTCGCTACCGCCACCACACGCACGGTTCACTGCCAATTAATCGGCTGCGATTCGCCGAGGTATCAAATACAACTTCCATCACAAACTTCCACTGCATACATTTCACTTTCAATATTTTACTTCTATGTTGTCTTAAGAAAAAGTTTGATAACATACCTTCCCCATTTGTATCCAACAGTAGTCAAATAATGTTAAACAATCACTTAAAGTGACAATATTCAGCCTCCTTTCACTTTTTCGCCCCAGACGATGCAGACGAAAACTTATAACTTTTCTTCGCACAAGGTCGAAGGTCACGAAATTCGTCTTCGTAGAATCAAAATCCAGACGTTTTATTGTTGAAGATGCGCCGCACACCGGACTTAGTAAAGAACGGTTTAGTGAAACTGAGAAACCAACAGGACGTCAGTAAGACCCGTCTTAGTGTATGACGCGTCGCAGCGACACTAAGTCCTGTTACACTAAGTACTGTTTAGTGAGACAGGCCCCAGGTGTCCTTCGTGAGCTAATGACACCATCTTTGGCCTCTGTGCCTGTGGAATCACCAATCTGCTACCTCTCAGCACACACTGACCAATTATACAGAGTTCATCTTTGATGGGAATGTATGCTTTGTATGGACAATCATTCCATTGTCCACTGTGAATACACTCTCTGATAACTTCGAGTTCAGGATCATGTTCAGATTCTCTTTCGACTTCCTTCGTTGTCACCGCACCTGGCGTTGACTGGACTGCCACAAAACGCACAAAGCTCTCTGCTTCTGTTTCCAACACAGAATTTTCTCTCGGTTGATCATCCTTCAGCAATCTTGACAATGGATCTGCTATGTTGGACTTTCCTGCGATGTGGACTACCCTGTACTTGTACTGTTGAAGCCTCAGAACCCACCGCTCTATTCTCGCACATGGCTTAGATCTCGGTGAATAAATGACTTCAAGCGGTTTGTGATCAGTGACTAGATCAAACTCTATTCCATACAGGTACACTGTTAAAAATTTCACTGTAGAAATTACAGTAAATTACTGGCAACTTTGTTGCACAGTAAATTACTGTAACTTTGACATTACAGTAACTTCCTGTAAGTTTTTCAACAGTAACTTGCTGTAAGACATTAAAATACTGTAAGCTTACTGTAAAGAAATTTTCATGTATAAGGTTACAGTATTTATTGTAAGTTCTTCTTACAGTTAATTAATGTAATTTTATTCACAGTAATTTAAATGTATTTACAGTTATGTACTGTAAGTTTTTCTCTACAGTAAATTAATGTTATTTCTCTCATTTACATTAAGTTAATGTAATAAGTACAGCTTTTCTACTGTGACTTTAGCAGTATCATCCTGTTAATTTTGTATCTATTTCTCTCATTTACATTAAGTTAATGTTATAAGTACAGCTTTTCTACTGTGACTTTAGCAGTATCATCCTGTTAATTTTGTATCTATTTCTCTCATTTACATTAAGTTAATGTAATAAGTACAGTATTCTACTGTGACATTAGCAGTATCATCCTGTTATTTTGTTATCTATTTCTCTCATTTACATTAAGTTAATGTATTAAGTACAGTATTTTACTGTGACATTAGCAGTATCATCCTGTTATTTTTTTTAATCTATTTCTCTCATTTACATTAAGTTAATGTAATAAGTACAGTATTCTAACTTGACATTAGCAGCATCATCCTGTTAATTTGAGGAAAAAACAAGCTTTCTGAACACAAAAATCATTATTAAAGTCTTTATTGGGTAATCAACGCTCCATAAAACAAGTTTCTCAAATAGTGTAACATTATGAAAATGCTTGCAAAGAAACTATCAAGTAAAACATTAAAACAAGTAAAACCACTAAAAACTGCAAAAGTTCAAGTACTCAAGAATCTACAGACCCATAGTCATCCTTCCAGTATCTCAAAAATTCTTGAAAAAATTGTTTAGATTATACCAATTCTGAAATACACATAACTTGCTTAATCCCAACCAATATGGCTTTAAAAAAAATCATTCACCCGACCTAGCATTAATTTAATTATACGACAGAATAACACATGCAATTGTGCAGACATAGCGGCTTTAAGGCATTGATATGCTAAATCACAACGTATGGCTTAGGGGCACTGCACTTTCTTGGGTCAAAAATTATTTGTCGAACAGACAACAATATGTTCACTTTAAAATTCTGAATTGTAAAAAACTATTGTAAAGAATTATCTTCAATTGTAAACAAGACATATTTTATACACTTTTATCTTCCTTTAAAGCCACTATTAAACGACAACTACTATCAGAATACAATCAATGAAAAGTCTCCATATACCTGGCAGAATCAAGGAAAACTCTCTATACCTGGTAGAATCTCTCCAAAAGACATTACTCACTTTATTTTTGTTTAATTTATCTTTTGAACTAATACCCCATTTAATTTGAGTTGCTCTGTTATATTAAACTTGTAATCTTTAATACGTGTTTCATATTCTTCTGTATTTTTGTCTCATTTACATGCCAATTCTGCACAGAAACTTGTTTCAACTTCATGAGCTGTCATTCAATTGATTGATTGATTGATTTATTGACGGTAAAAGCCCTATTCAGCTACTCGGCTGGTTTACAAAGGGGCTGTGCAAAATAACAAAAACCGTAAAACATACTTGACAATAAGAAAATATACATGATATACAGAAATTAATGAAATAGAATTACCAATGTGCACAATGAACAAAGAAAATAGAAAATATGATCAATTTGTGTACATGTAAAATGAAAACATAAAATTATGAAATTCGTTTAGCTACAATATTGCTACGTATTAAATATGATAAAAAAACATATTACCATATAACGTAACATATATCGTAATAAAATATAAGTTACTTAAAAAAAATATATTATTATATAACTTGAAATATGTCGAAATAAAATATAGGTTACTTAAATATAGGCCTAATATTTGGCAAATTCATTTATTTCATGACTTATTAAATTTATTAAAATAAAGGTGTATTGCATGTACAGACTAAAATATATGAAAATTCACTAAGGTAAAATAATACTAAATTGCAAGTAATGTAAAACATATTTTGGAAAACAGTAAGTAAACAATCAAGCAATGCTTATGATGACAAGGCTGCACACATGCCAGGCTCACAGAATACATGTGCTAATGCTTTGTCTAGGAAGTTCAATGACCGCTAGACACAATTTATTAAAAAAGTTTGGGCTCCCTGTAGTTGGTCTCTTTGCATCAAGGCTAAACACACGGCTTCCTTAATACCACGAAGTCACGTGACTTTTTTAACCTCCCTCACTAACAAAATATTTGATTTCAAATTTCAATTTTCACTTGTGATGTTTCATATTAAGTTCATTTGAAATGCATATTAAAGGTACATGATCCCTTTTGCAAGCATAACATTTGCAAATGTCTAAAAAGGGCAAAAAGACACAAATAAAATTTTAAGAAAGTGTGTGAAAGTAAAGGGTTCAGATACTCAATGTAAGTGGGATTTTTTTTTATTGATAATTTTGAAATTGATGTAGTATGTAGGCGCCCCTGTAATTTGTTCTGAATGTTAGTCTGTACTAAGATACACTTCTTATAATTATACAGAACATGTTATAAATTTTGCAAGAAATGACATTTCCAGTATATATATCTTAAGGCGTATTCAGACTGACTGGAAGTTCGAGAATACCAGGTATTCTGTGATCGGGAAATTTACCCTGATCTATCCCCATCAGTAAAGTACCTAGAGGGGAAAACCCCTTTTTTCCAGAACAACAGACATGTTGCGATATAAAAAGTACCCCTATATGAGTGGATTCCATGGCCCATGACAAATCTCACTAGGATGGACTACTTTTCCGAACGACTGCACGAGGGTCATCCACGGATGGCATAAAGTTGCCCCCTTATTAATGAAACCACTGGAAATCCGCTAATTTGCGAATAAATGATATCACCTTCTGGCTACATTGTTGTCCATGAGACTTTGATCCCGCGTCTGGATTGATGCCAATCAAGCAACTGTTGGAAAGAAAAACGTATGAAAATAATTGATTTCACGCCTTTTCTTTACTTTTGTGACAGTGTGTTTTCTTCTAATGTTACACAAGAGCAGTTAAATCAATTGTTCTATTTTATCATGTTTGATGTAGATGTCTATACCCAAAAAAAATGGACTTGTTATAAAAGGCCGGGTAAGTTGAGGGTAAGTCTCGGGTAAATTTAGTGCGCATGCATGTCTGATGTTAGCAAGCCAATTCTTCCTATGGTGTCTTTCAACAAATAATGATAATAAAACCCACATTTATACACTAATGTGTACACAGCGGGCCAGGGCCATGACAAGCTTTATGTGCACGCGTGCATATTTTGGACATGCATACATCATCTGCTGTCCACCATCAGTACTGGCCATGTAATTGGAACCGGACTCCAAAGAATATTGCGCATTCTTATATTTATTTTTCACCCAGATGCATTCTGTAGTGTACTTCTCTGTAGTGTTGTCTAGTGCGTAGCTCAGCTCAACTCAGCCGAGATCTGTATCTGTCTCCACTCAACTCTCTGGCCCCCGGGCCATGGCAGCGCTCTGATCTGGACAGCACAGTGCATGCATGCAGTGCCTGCCAGTAAGTGTGCCGAGCCGCCCTTCGTGGCACAAGTTACATTATGTTTTTGAAAGACACCAAAGGAAAAATTCGCAAGCTACCATAGTTTCAGTCATGCACGCGGAATTTACCAGAAACTTACTCGCCACTTATCCGACCTTTTATAACAAGCCAAGGAATGTAACAATCCAGCATTAAATATTACTTTTTGAAATATAACACAAAAAAGTGTTTTTCCAGAATCTGTCCATATTCAACCCCCCCCCCCCCCTCCCCCAAGTCCCTATTCATCCCATATTATGGTATCGATTCTGAACAGCAACTACAACAATTCTTAACCCCTTCAAAAGGACCATCTAGAGAACATTAAGCTGAAATTTTGCAACAAGATCATGCATGTCTTTTCTGAAAATGTTCAGGCGAACATACACATAAGATTAGCCAAATTATTGTAAGGATATATGTAATGGATGAATGCGACTGTATCACAAATTCATGAAGGTACTTCTGCATATTCTTGCTTATAATAGACAGGTTTACCAACATATTCAAATTTTATGCTTTACTGCTTACTTCTATCACAAAGGTTGTTCATGACAACCAGAAAGCTTGCCCAAGATTTACCTAATTTTCAGATACAGATTTACTGAATAATCTGTACCTGACCAATGCAAGTGGAAGAAGCATATATAAATTTGACTACATTAGTTAACCAGTTAGTTCACCATGCAATTACCGCTGAATGAACTCCAATGTCGTCGATGCATTTGACTGATATTGCAGATTGAGATTGTAGTACGTGCACAGCAAATAGGCTACTCCACATATCACACCATCTGCTTGTGTTGACTTCCCGATGACTTTCTTTTCGACGACCACCATCCACTTTGCTGTAGTGTCATCCCCTACACACACAAAAAGAGAGGAAATTTACAAGTCGCTTTTTGAATGTGTATGTGTGCATGTGAATGTTTGTGTATCTTTGTGGTAATTTTCTGACTTTGATGAAAAAAGGCAGTGGAATTTCTCCCTCTAAATCCTTGAAGGGTGGTGACCATATACATCAATAATGATAAAGTCCTATCTGAGCACGAGCAAGGGCAAATTATGAGAAAAGAGACAAGCTTGATCACCATACTTTGTAGACCAAGCTTGATATAAATTTCAAGACCTTTGCATGGCGATTACAATGCATGACCTTCAACGCAGGAAACTTATACATGTGAGCAATTTATTAAAGATGTGTGTTTGGAAATCAAACTGCACCTTGGATGACGAGATATGGCGATTCAGAGTGGTCACGAGTCTCCTCCTCAATCTCCTCAGGAGTAGCAGTCACCTAAAAATATAGACAAAAAAGTAAGAACATTTATATCAAGCGATGATAATCATCACATAGGCGTTTCACCTCAAATTATTTAATTTTGACATATATATCCCTGTCTATCTTCAGGTTTCAAAATGATTATGCAATGTCCTCTCAGATTTGATATTAAAAGTATCAGGTGTTAAGCACAAACATTAATGGTTTCATAATAAATGGTGTGAGAAATTAAAGTAATTTTAGTAACATTTAAATTCAGCGACTTCTCCATTCAGTTCATTAAAGGGGGTCGAGGTTTCTTTACAAATTTTGGGAAGTTTATTGAATGCAGAAAAAAATTCAACAAAAGACAAAACATTTGTGCAAATTCCGATTATCCAGTGTAGAGCTATGATTTTCCAAAGTTTAAGTTCGTAACCATTAAAATCCTATGGCATGAATGGACCCAGGTTTTTCTCAAATTAACAACTCTACCAGAATCTGTGATGTCACAATAGAGCATCTCCACATACATGTAGGCCCTGTACACTACATACCAAAAACATAAGTATACATGTACGTGTTTGTTACTAAGTTAATATTAGGACGTTATTTATTCTGCATGCTTTCATGAAAGGTCAAGGTCACACAAATAACTGATCTCTCAGGGTAAGGAAATTAGTGAAATTTATGTACTCTACCCATATTGAGAGTTGTTCTGGGTTTATATTAATTATACACATTTAGAAACAGAGTTGCCTAGTTAATGGCCCGTTAGAATTAATGGTGTCACAGTAACTCTCCACAGGATGGTGCGATTGTGCTCAAACTCATGTCATTTTGTTTGTTTCATTATTCTGCATGTGCTGAGCTCTCACAACTTTGTAAGTAAATTTTCCCTTTAAGATTTATAAAGTACAGTAAGTTACAAAATAATACTGAAATGCAACATTTGAAATCTTACATCTCCATTCAGGATAAGCGAGTCTTCTTCTTCTTTGAAGTAGCTCATCATCCCCTTAATAACTGCACCAGCAACAGTGTGCATATCGACAGCGTCCTTTTCAGCCACGACCTGATGAATAAGTGGCCGAACTTTGTTGTGATCTTCCCACTTCTCCTTTGCAAGAAAGCGGAGAATAGTTAGCCCCTTCTCTTGAAGTGACTTTAGCAGTGATGTGGCGATATCGATACCTGTTAGAGTTTTGAAGTGCTTCTGGAAGAACTCTGGAACAAATAAATAAGGCCACTGCTCTTTTAGCTCACTAACTGGAAGTGGAGCTCCATTTATCATTTTTCTCTGCAGGTAATAAGTGTGATCCATCAAAATGTCAATTTCACCTGTAGACGATTCTTCTGGGCCTCTTTGCGTGTAAATGTCTTTCAGCGACTCTTTTTTTTCACCGAGAGACTCCAACGTTTCTCCCTTTGGAAGAGAGGGTTGCCATTTGATGCATCCGTATACGTCCGTAGGTTTAGTGACTTTGTTGCTTCCTTCTTTTGGCTTTCTACTGGTCCTATGCCGAGTCAGTGTGTTGTTCCTATTTACATGCTCTACACGCGTTTTCATTTGGGCAAGAAGGGAATAATGACCGGAACCAAGCTTGCTTCTGTCTTCATTCATGTCACAAAAGCTCTGTGGCCATTCGCTTACAATTCTCCTGGCAACAATATCACATTTGGATCTTATCGGATTATGGTCATGTTTCATCATCAAACTTACAAAACCTCGAATTGCATTGCTCCTTTCAGTAGGCGAAAGACGCTCTCCAGCCTCGAGTTTAACTGCAATATGATCCGGCATGTCTATTCCGCTGATATCAATTGTTTCTGGCCAGTTACTTGTGGTTGTACCATGCCTTTTGCTACCTGATGGTGATGCATCTCCAATGCTGCGAGATTGCGTAGTAACTGTATCTGGATTGATTTCTAGAAAATAAAGTAAATATTTTGTACAGAAGAATATTAGAATGCATCAAAACTCGTTTATAAATATGGAACAACAGAGAAATGTTTCTGCCCCAGCCCGCGCTTAAAATTACTAGAATACTGAAATTTATGAAACACCAGGCGAGAATTTGTTGTGTCTGTGTCATTGTGCCGTGGCAAGGCTCTAAAGTTAGCATAATAGTTGGTAACAAAGCAAAATTGTATAATTTTTACACCATATACTTTATCACTTTTATACCCCTAAGATAATTTTGAAGATTGCCATGGATAAAGTTCTGTGTGCCAGTGAAATGATTTATCATCATTATCATTATGAAAGAAATAAGCTTTTAAGGTCTAAATTATACATGTAGGCTGAAAGAAGAACCATATGAAGTAAAAACTGACACATAACATCTAATTTTAGTGATATACAGAGCAGAAATGTTCTCTTTTTTTATGTCATACATGTACCAAATGGAAGAGAGGGGGGAAAAAACATATTCGATGGAAATGTTCTTTTTTGTATACACTTTTTAATTTACATGTAAACGACATACCGGTCTCTTTCCAGGTACAAAGGAGCCTACGGCAATGGATCGGCTTTATCAGATCTACAATATCATCTTCCTGTACAAACTGGAGATCATCCCTGGTGTCAACCCCCTTGGAGCGTAGTCTTTCTAGAATAGCATCCAGCAGTGGCTCTGATAACATTGGTAGCACAGACTTGACTTCCTTCCTTATGTTTTCCATGATCCCTTTCGAAGATGTGCAAAAGTGTCTGCAATCATCCAACAATCAAACATTTATTAAAGGTATATGTACATGAACATGTTTTGATGACATGTAGAAGTAGGCTCTATGTAAATATTCAGAATATCTTCTCAAATACACATATTTGACGAGTGAGCTGCATACTAGCTGGTAGAGTTGCTTGTAAAATGTTATTCATCTACAACAGCATGGTGTAATGGTATTAAGCAACATCCAAAAGCACTATACATTGGCAATGGGTAGAAGTCTAATAATTTCTCTACAGCCACACATCTGAATTCTCGGTCACTGTCGCTACCAGGATTGTCAACAAGATCATAAACGCCCAAGTCTATTAGGCGCACTGCATTATGCACCTGTGTAACAAAGTACAGGGAATCCATATGAATTAAAGCAAGTTCAATTTGACCAACAACAAGTTCATCTTCAGATCGACCAAGAACAACAAACATGCCCTTTTTGTAGGTTGTGCCTTTATATGTTACCCTGTGTGCTACATGTACATCCATCTCTTTGCTGTAGAAACTACAATTTGAGATACAAGTCTTTATCTTCTCATGACATGCATTTGCTGCAAATGGCAAACTCTTCTCTACTATCAAAGTGGGAGGGAACAAGAAACCTGCACCAAGGTAAGCCTGTAATAGCTGATGCTTGTGAGCAAGTGTCTTGCACACATTCTTGAAATTCTGAAGTTTCCTGCAACATTGTTTAAAGAAAGTGTGCTTGCTTTCAAACCGTAGCGTCCAAAGACGAATCAACGGTCCAAACTGAGATATGAGCCATGGGTAATGCAAAACGAAGTGGTGCTTTGGTTTCAGCGAGTATTCTGGAAATATATCACACACATCGCTGATGTATTCTTCAATAAGAACCTGGAGATAAGCTATTTGGTTAGTAGATATTACTGATGCACATATCAGCTCAACAATTTCTCGAAGTTTCAAACAAAGCTGCCATACGTTGTCTTCTACAGGATTCTTTATTCTGTTGCCAACTATCACAGGAAGTAATCTCAACAGGCACCAGTTCTGGACTGCATGACCTCCTAACTTTTTTCCATTCACATTTACTGTGCAAGGTTTGTTGTTGACATCACTTCCAAGATAAGTGAACTGAGTTATTGACCTGTTCAGTTGTTCATAGGTGAAGTATTTCTTCACCTTGACAAGGTTACAGATGAACAATGACAAGTCTACAGAAACAATTCCTTCGAAAAGATCGTGACCCAGGCAAGGTGGTAAACCTGGCTTGCAGACATGAAAGTTTGTCACTTTATTGAAAATGGAATCAAACTTGACACCGTCAATCACATTTTCGTCAGTATTGGTAGGATGTAGTGCTTGTTTATAGTTCTCCTCTGTTCTGATACTACCTGTTGCAAGTGGGTTCTCTCGAAAAGAGTCCCTCCGAATAATGCAATAGCGACAAAAAAAATGGCTTGTGCTAAAGTTCTCGGTAAAACCTCCAATGTTATGAGACCCCAAATTGTCTCCTGCGATTGCGAGTAGTGTACCTTTAACACATGTTTCGTCATCCAGAATAATACCACTATCTTCTAATGACTGAAGGTCACTGATGAGACGACTAAAAACAGCGCTGGCTCCAAATTCCTTATAATCCTGTTCGTTGCAGAGCAACACCAATTGCATATGATCAATGTTTGATCTATTGTAGGGCTGTATATCAGCGAGGGTAGCATACACAGCTAGAATTTTATGTTTTTTTTTCCCACTGCCTAGTGGATTTACTACTTCGAAAGAATCTTGGTACAATATGAGTGTTACTGCTGAGTTTTTATGCAAAGGCTCATCTTTTGGGAATGCTCTGCCATCATAAACATCACGTAGAATGGTCCTTTGTAAAGCAGGTTGAGCTTTATGAGTCTCTTTGTAATCTTTGATAAATGAGTTCTGCTTGAATAATGCTCTTAGTGTGTCTTGAATTTTAATGTATTGGCAAAATCGCTGTTTGCCAAACTGATCTTCTCCTAAATATATCTCAGTTGGGGAAACATAATCAAAAACTGCTTTAAAATGTGATTTTCTTGTAGACTCTGATCGAAATTCTTTACAATTTGAAGCACTGAACAAATCCTCAGATTTAAATAAAGTTAAAACGTTGGTAACCTCATCATCGGTAATTCCTATTCCTTCAAGTTTCTTTTTTAATTTTGGTATCAAATTTTGTTGGCTTAATGCATGAATATCCTGAACTGTGTCAATTATTTCCTGAATTGTAGAGTTGGGCAGTAGTAATTTTGCCTCCAACTTCAGATAAAACAAGGATAAGCTGTGTTTGAATGAGTCAGCGGATACATCTACTTCATCATCTGTCACACTTTCCTCGTCACTTGAGTGCAGTCTTCCAGGAAACTCCTGATTATTTTCTTGGGCGGATTCAGTTAACACAGTACCAGTTTCACTTGAAGTTGAGTCTAACTGAATCTGGTCTAACTTATTGTGAACTCTTGATATATGTGACGCAAAAGACGACCTCACTGAAAAACGTTTTTTGCAATTGGCAAAAGGACAGCGTATTTCAACTCCGTGTTTGATATGAACTCTAAGATGAGAAAGTATGTCATGGATTTCCTCACATTTTACAGCACAGAGTGGACAATTCCAGGTAGAAACACAGAAAAACTGGGCATCTTTTTTTCTTGAAAATGGTTGATGATCCCTATGCACATGGGTTTTGAAGGATGAATAATTTCTGAATGTTCGATTGCAGCCAGGAACACCACACGGGAAATCGAAATTCACCACATTTCTATGGACTGAAAAGTGTTCAGAAAACCGCTTCAATGATCCAGAAGAATGATTACATAGCTTACAAACGTACATGGGTATATGATGTCCATGTAGAGCATCCGTCTGATTAGTGTTTCAGCATGCACACTGTGTGACTTCAGCAGTAATCCATGGCATACTGCAAGAAAGAAGAGCGGAAAACAATACCTTTAATATGCATACGTACACATAACTTTTTATGTACAGCATTGACAGATTAAAAGTTATTTAAATGATAAATGAATAATAAAAAAAAAGATAAAGGACAAAAAATACAAAAGAAAATCGAAAGAAAAACATAAATTCATCAAATATAACCAGTTGTCACGAGCCTCCTGATGATGACTGTATGCGAAACCTTCAGCAAAAAAAGATTTGATTTCACGGCTATGAATGTTACTACATAAGTGAAATTAACATTCATTTGCGGTAAATGAAACTACAATAGATTTCTGTAAAACAAATTTACAATCCTTAAAGACAAAAATTACTGTAATTTACTGTTAGTATTTGAAGAACCTACGGTAACAGCAATTTACTCTAAGAAATGCAGTGATTTACTGTAGGAAAGTTTACAGGCAGATACTTTGAGTAAAAATTGATGGTAACTTACTGTAGATATAACCTACAGTTACTGTAAATTAAAATTACAGTGAATTACAGTAGACAAGTACTCAAAATTAATATGAAATAAAATTACTGTAATTTACTGTAAACTAGCAGTAAGTTACTGTAAATTACAGTAATTTTACAGTAATTACTCAGTAATTTTACAGTAACTTACTGCCAGTTACGGAATGGCCTATTTGGTTGCTATGACAACGCTGCGACCTTCAAAAAAGTAAATTACAGTAATTTTACAGTAAATTACAGTAATTTTAAAGTAACTTACTGTAAATTACTAAGTAACAGTAAAATACTAAGTAATTTTACAGTAACTTACTGTAATTTTATTTCATATTTTAACTTTTAAGTAAAATTACACTATGCAGCAGGATTGCCAGTACTTTGCTGTAATTTCTTCAGTAACGTGCTGTAGACTACACTACATGAGCTTAGACTTGTGCGTATTCAACTGATCACGCAGTGTGCTCATGATGGACTGATGCTGTAGTCGATCGTAGTGTGTGCGGTGTCCTATAAGTTATAAGTCTTGATGGTCTTGACGTTAGACATTTCCAATTTAACGTGAGCATGCATATCCATGTGCAATGGCATCGCATTGACAGTGACACTGTACGCTGGTACTGCAGTACAGTGTCATGTGCTGCACTAACACTACCGACTCTGTCCCACACACCACAGCACAGCACGTACAGTACACATACTTTCCACAGTCTGACAATTCTTCACTTCAGCGGGATACAAATCAAATCATGACTCTGATAATTGGCAATCTGTAACTTACCTCGGATCCCCTTGGAATTGACTTATTGGTCATCAATATCCCAGCTCGAGGATCAGGACCAGGAACAGAACAGATTCAGATTCGTTGCTCAGGATCAGGCCGGCCAGCTCAGCTATATATCTCAGCTCAAATCTTTGCAGAAAATTAAAAATGGCGGCGCGGCGTGGCGGGCTAGCGCGGGAGCCAATCACGTGCAACGCATACGCGCATATGCAGCCGATCCGCCTAATGCGCATGTGCGCTGTATCCCACAATGCATTTTGCACGCTCCTTTACACTAGCTTACTGTAGATATTTGTTCCCATGCTCTACGACACTGATGTTTACAGCAATATACTGTACAGCAACGTACTTATACAGTTAATTATCGTAAAATCGTTATTACAACATATTACTGTTGTAAATCACAGTATTTTACTGCATGAGTTACAGCAAATTTTTACAGTGTACGCATGGAATCTCTCACAAGCCCACACAAGTCCAAGGGCTTCTTTCTCCGTCTGAGAATATCTCCTTTCAACGTTACTTAACGAGCGGCTGGCATACGCTACTATCCTCGGGCCATCAGCATGCACCTGCACCAGCACTGCTCCTAAGCCAACTGGACTGGCATCCGCTATGACCTTTGTCGGTGCATTTAGATCATAGTAGCCCAGGGTCTCTGCACTCATTAAGCTTTCCTTCAGCGCCTTAAACGCTTGTCGTTGTTCATGACCAAATTGAAATGGCGTGTCCTTTCTGGTCAGCTTTCTCAGTGGATCTGCCAATGTAGCAAAGTTCGGAATGAACTTGGCGCAGTAGTTGACCAGCCCCAAGAAACTTCTCATCTCAGTTGCATTCTGGGGTTCACGGGCCTCTGCGATTGCTTTCACCTTGGCCAATCCTGGGTTGAGTCCCTCGCTAGTCAGTCTGTGCCCCATGAAGTCCAACTCAGAGACACCAAACTTACACTTTTCTGCATTTGCAGTAAGTCCTGCGTCCCGCAGTCTGCCAAGCACCTGCTTCAACCTCTTGTCATGCTCTTTCTGGGTCGATGCATGCACAATGATATCATCTGATATGTTTGCAGCTCCTTCTATACCAGCTATCACCCTGTGTATCTCATATTGATAAATCTCTGGAGCAGCATTGATTCCGAACAACAGTCTCTTATAGCGGAACAACCCACAATGAGTGACAAAGGTTGTCACCTCTCTCGACTCCGGATGTAACTCCAGTTGGTGGTACCCCCACTTCAGGTCTATTTTTGAAAAGACCTTGCTAATCGACAACTCCTGTAGGACTTCTTCAATAGTGGGAATGGGGTGACGTTCTCTTACGATTGCTTCGTTCACTCTCCGCATATCGATACAAAGTCTAATTTCGTCATTTCGCTTGGGAACAATGACAACTGGGCTTACCCATGGCGTGGAGCGTTCAACTGGCTCAATGATGTCAAGATCGATCAATTCCGCGATCTTCATCTCGACCTTCTTTCTCAGTCCAAACGGGGTCCTTCGCACAGGTTGGGCCACTGGCTTCACCGTTTCATCCACTGCTAACCGCACTTGTCGGCCCTTCAACTTCCCTACTCCTTTGAAGACTGCTTCAAATTCATGCTTTAGGTCTGCATAACTCTGTACAGCATTAACAACTCCCACATGGAGCACACCCAGCTCTCTAGATGTCCGCTTGCTTAGTAAAGGTTCTCCCTTTTCCTTGATGACAACAAACTCTGCAGTGGACTTCATCTTGCCCACTTCTACTGTGGCTGTAAAACATCCAACGGTCGTCAATGGTATCTGTGATGTGTATGGATACAGCCTCTTGGTACTCTTAGTAGATTTGCAGATGATTTTGTCCTTCTTCAGTTTCTCCCACAATATCTGATCTATTACATTGCAATCACTTCCCGAATCTACTATCACTGGGACTGTGACACCTCCAATGATTATCGGGACTTTCTCGTGATCACCATCATTCACTGCAAATTGATAGTACCTCTGATCACGCCCACGGCTGTTGTCATCATCACTATCATTTCCGGGTTCACCTTCCACTTGGCGAACTCTATTCTTATACTTCTTTCCATCTCTGGACTTCCCATCTCTGAATTTTCCTCTCGCCTCACTTGTGCTCTTGGCCTTACTTTTGCACATCGTCGCAAAGTGGTTTTGGCCTCCACATTTCCGACAGATCTTTCCTTTGGCTGGACATGATCCGGGGACATGATGCATCCTTCCCAAAATGTCCTTTGTTCCCACATCTGTAGCATTCCAAATTCTTTTTTCTGTCATTCTCATATGAAACTTGATTCACTTGAACTTGCCCACCAGCTCTAGGCCTTTCTCTCTCTCTCAATGACATGGAGTTAAATTGACCTTCAACAGCTTCTAGAGCAGCAGCCATGGACAATGCATCATTTAACTTGAGCTCACCTCCTTTCTCCAGCATTCTCCTGCGAAGTTTATCAGCTCTGCAGTACTGGACTACTTGGTCAAGAATTTGGTTTTCTACATCCCCAGCTACGAAATTGCATCCGATAGCAACCTGTCGTAATTTGGTAACAAATTGGGCAACCGTTTCACCATCTTCCTGCTTGGTTTTCCTGAACAAATGTCTTTGAAACGTAGCATTAGGTTTCACAACATAATGAGCATTTAGGGCATCTGTGGCTTTTTGATACTCATTCCTCTCCCCTTTGTTTGGAAGTGTTTTGAAAGTCTCCCGTACCACGGGCCCCGCAGTATACAGTAGCAGTGCCCTCCGTTGCGCCTCCTGGGCCGGCGTACATCCGTCCAGAAACAGGCCACGACTATCGGCGTAGGCTTCGAACTCTTCAAGCCAAGCTTTCCACTTGCCGCTGACAATACTTGCACCACCCGTCGGATCGAAGTGTGGAACTCCTCGAAGCGCTAACAATTCCGCTCCAGCGAATGCCATGTTGAAACTTTTCCAGCTCGTAGCCACAGATTCAACATCCAAGAAACATTAATCCTCGTCGCCAATGTCACATATTAAGTGCAAACAAACTAACAAAGTAGTTGAATTCCATAACCATAGTCTGGTGTTTATTCCCCGCACTGCACTGTTAAAACAAGTATTAAAAAACTGCGGGTTAAAAAATTGTTGATTAAAAAACGCTCAACGTTGGTTAAAAATGTAGTGTTGATTAAAATTTACTTTTAATCTTGCGTTGATTAAAAACAGTGTTGATCAAAATTATTCCTTTTAACCTATGTTGGTTAAGTCTAAGTCGTTGGCAAAAATTGTAACCCAGCATGGATTAAAAACAAAATTCCGACAGCAATGAAAGCCCCCTTCCGGTTAAAGTTTAATCAATGTTGATTAAAGTACTGGTCACGTGACCCATCGGAACGATATCGAAGCGCGTAGCTAGCGATCGCTCGACATACAAATAACGTACACATGCATGCAAAGTACACGCAGTTTACGCGTGCGACAAAATTAACAATGGAGGTTGTCGCGAGGACCTGAGAAATGGGGGTTTGGACGGTCTTATCTCCGTGTTTTCAGGTAAGAAATTATTTTAATATTATCATCATCAATTCTAAGATTGTAAGGAAGAAGTGAAATAAGGTTCTTGCTCAAATAAAAAACGATCTGTGTCCCCTAGGCTGTACGTAGCTCAACCAATAAGTAGCATTTTGCACCGTGCACCTGGCTAACGTAAGCACACACACACTCATCAGTCTGCAAGAATCTTCAACCGTGAAGGATGCAGACCCAATTAAAGAAGGAGAAGTGTAGGCCTATTACGGATCACCTACCCAAATTGCATGCATGAATAATAATCTTATTTTTTAAATCTAATTGTATCTAATTGTTTGAAACAATTCCATATCAATTTCATGGGACAGTTAAGCGTTCACCCGTCCGCATTAAAGAAAGAGATTTTCAGCGCCCGTTATAAAGGCATGGGAAGGAATCAGAAAAATCGTACTTTGGCCGGGTTTGATAGGTTTAGCATTAGTTGTTGAGGCTGTCCGGAATAGATACCAACATCTATAAAATACCTGATATTTCCTCTTTGTAATCATGTAACTTTTAATAATTTTCGAAAATAGATAGTTCCGTCATTTTTAAGATTTCAAAACACTTATGGGTAGAATTTGGAAGAGATTTAAGCGTTATTTAGAAGAAATGTGCTTGTTCACGCCCCCTGTGTGACTTTTCCATTGGACTTACGCGCAAACGGTATAAGCTACAAATTATATACCATGTCGAGAACACAGAATATTTCCTCAGCTTTCATAATATATTAGATTTATTATGATTGGTTGAAAAATAGGTCCGTCAAAATGACTTGACAAATTGTTATGTCTGCAAGAAAATACAACCTGAAGTGGCTTTCTTGAGTCGATGCGACGTGTGCAATAGCTATGTTTTGCTCGCTATTACACCGCTGATGTCTAATTGAGCATGACGTTTAATGGTAACAAAATAACACTTATTCATATCTATTAGTTAAATGAATGTAACCAAACTATAAAATAATTATATAGGAACAAATATTTCCATATCATAAATAACAATACGTTTTCAAAATTAGTGAAATTAAGATGTATTTATAGGTATGTATAGCCATGATTAAGAGATTTTTGTTGAGTAACAGGATTCCGGACTGTATCCATTCTACATGCAGGGTATACGCGCGTGTACCAATGTAGTGTACCGTATACTACGCGCACTGTATTGCCATTGTATGCGCTTAATATGCCGTGTGTGTTGCTATAGGCCTACTGTGTGTGTGATGCGTTGGGGGTGTATAGGGCCTGTGTGTGTGCCACGGCAGAATACATACAACGTTCTCTTTAGCTGTACCACATGTTCAGGAGACCCGTGTGATCAAAACACTGATATCATGCACTCTAATTTTAACAAATTAATATATTTATTCTGACGGTCCGAGTCCCAATTTCCACGTACACAGCTATGCTTATGAGCCTAACATCATACACCCCCATTTGCTATAATGGACACGTCCAATGTTCGTTTGTTCAGCTATACGCTCCTGTGCGACGCGTTTCCAGCGCGTATCTGTAAAATCTGCGTTTGACTCCGCACAGTGTTAAGCGCTGGTATTTTCTACGTCGCGTTAACTGTCCAAATCGAGCAAAACTAATTCATATGAATATAAAATAAGATGTCATCATGAAGTGAAACGTCTTCATGCATGCAATTTGGGTAGGTCATCCGTTGCACTTACTGGCTGAGCTACAACCTACGGGCCGGGACACAAAGCGTTTTTAATTTGAGCAAGAACCTTATTTCACTTCTTCCTTCCAATCTTAGCATTGATGATAATCATATTAAACCATTTCTTATCTGCAAACACGAGGATAAGACCTCCAAACCCCCGTAAGTTTAACCAACAGTGGTTATAACTGTAACCAACAACCCACTGAAGTTTAACCAACATCGTGTGAATCAAAAAATAATTAACCTACAATGGTTACAATTTTAACCAACGACCCATGTAAGTTTAACCAACACCATGTGAATCAGCCCCGAACAAAGCATAAATAACCAACAAAAGATTAAAGTTTTAATCAACAAATGGTTAAAGTTTAATCAACACCATTTTAACCAACATTGAGCAATTTTTTTTAACCAATAATTGATTAAATTTTGTAATCAACCACAGGTTAAAGTTTTAATCAACAGGCTGTTGGTTAAAGTTTAACCAACGATTGTGTGATTCACCTGGTAATCCGTGGTTGATTAAAATTTTAACCAACTTGATTAAAAATTGTAATACTTGTTCTAACAGTGTGGGTATCAAGTCTCGCGTATCGCATATACATTGCGCACATGCGATCTGACCTCCTGAGGTCACAGGTGTCACATTTGCATAATCTGATACATATTCATTATCATGACAATAACTTTATTCTAAAGCCTTTATAAGGTTAAACAGCCTTTATATATAACCCTTTTTTAATTGATATATATCTCTCTCTATATCTTTCTTTTTTGAAAAAAATGCGACTATGGAGAATTAGGTGCTTTCACAGCTTTTAAAAGAATTCAACCAATATAAATCAGCAATGTTAACGTGATTTCTGCTCCATAGGGACCTCAGAACAGATCAAGCATGAAAATGTATAGGTGTCATCCTAATAACTTCAATCTTGTACCGTTCTTGTTGTAAATACGTCCTTCATTGCTAGTAAAGTATTCCGTTTAATTTCTATCCTTATGTTGATGTCTATCTACTGGTGATAAAATACAAGGAGGAAAACGAAGACGAAGGACAACTGAATAGTGTGTAATATGGGTCGGTCTTATCATAATTTTGGACTGAAACGCTGTATTTGAGGTGTTCTAATTTTGTTTCAATTATAACAGGTAAGGAAAGAAGTTGCATTGTAAAACAACTGGAATGATTTTGCCGATGATTTAATTTGGCTGCTCACGATTAGATTTGCGTGTCTCCAAATGATTTCCATTACACTGATTTTAAATTTTAAATACCGATATTTGGTGATAACCCGCAAATTAGAATGCATTTTTAATTGATTTGAGCAGGCGCGTAGCCACGGGGGGGGGGGGGGGGGGGGGAGGGGGGGGGGGGGGGGCACGTGCCCCCCCCCTAACATTTCCAAGATCGGTTGAACTTTTTTAGACCCCTTTTTTAGACCTCGATCGATTACATGTATGTGCCCCCCCCCAAAAAAAACATCAGACTCTGGCTACGCGCCTGGATTTGAGTGACGAAAATATGAAATTGGGCGGGATAAATACTTTTGAATATCACCCAACATTTTTTTAAATCATTCTTGCCTCTCCCTAGAAGTCATCCAATTTTGTTTCTCATTCTCAAAAATAAATCTTTTTACCAAATCTCATCCATTCATCTATTCCGTCTTCTAAAGACTTGTCCTTCCCCCTTCAGCTCATATTCCATTCACTTTAAAAAAAATCTTTTTCGTCTCATAATTACATATTATAATTTCTTTGATCTCGCTTTAGTTCCGGCCCCTAAGTTGTACAATTATAAACCTCTCTCTCTCTCTGTCTTTCTCTCTTTCTATCAATCCAAAATACTACCTTTCATGCACTTCAAATCTTCAGTTATTCTAACAAGCTTATACAAATTATTGATAAAGGTATTACGGGTACACATCATCCTATCAAGTATGTAATCATTTTCAAAATGAAATCGTATCAGTATTAAATATTACATTAACCCGTTTACTACTGAATTCTCTTATTCTCATAGGTTTGATACAGGGGCCACCAGGTTCCAGGAGGGAATGGGTTAACAAAATGAAAGTAAAAACTAACGAGAAAGAACAAAATACGCAACTAAGAAAGCTTAACTTGGTATAAACATGACGATATGTCAACTCATTTTAATTAAATGTATATTTATTTGCTCACATCTGATCTTAACAGAGAATTATGATATCAAGTGAAGCATTGATATTAAATGTTCATCATAAAATCCGCGGAGCTATACATGGGTATAATATATTTACATGGAATGCAAAGGAGATTTAGAAGGAGAATGTATCAAGGAATCAGTGCCGACTAATGAACTGAAATTTAATCCAAACATTTGTATATGATGTGGCGCTTAACACATTAAATGCCTGTTGAATGACAACTGCGCGCAACAAATGATTTGCGAGTATTCACTGAGTTCTTAGTGTATTATAAGATACAGAAATGTGAAGGGTATTACACTATACGTCACATTAACAAGACATCCGCGGTTTTGATGTGCCATATCTGAACGAGTCTCAGTTCAAATAAATATGTAGACCAATTAACATGTATTCATCCTTGCGTTATTCTGAGAAATTGTGTCCTGATTATATGCACAACAGTTTACAGAAATGTAACATACATTTGCAGAGAGTTATAGACTCTATAACAAGAATGTTAATCCAAAGAGATCGAGACTCTACGAGAAAGAGGCTTAAAGATATAGTTCAGAACCCTGATATGAAATGCAATTTCAAAAGGTGGATATGGTATAGAACAAATAAATATTTACTACCGGTAAACACATATATAGCCCTATATGCACTGTCACATCCAATTCAAGATGGAAATCAAAACCATAGTACTTTTGTACTCTATGTAATTATGTATTTTACAATCAATCAAGTACAACATACGTGATAAATAAATGATATAATAACAGTTCTCTGTACTTATGCATACAAATACCATCTCAGTATAATATCATATGAGATATATCCTTCTAATAAAGTGAGTGTTAGGCGCTATATAAGCAAATATGATTATACATTCTGATTCATTGGACAATGTGCAGACTTATGCACGAAAATCCAATCTCAGTACGATATCATTTGAAATATGTATACATTGACATTAACCATTAAATTGTGCATAACTATGCACACAGATCCAATCTCGGTACGATATCATATGAAATATATATGCAATGGACATTCACTATTATGATGTGCAGACTTATGCACGAACATCCAATTTCAGTACGATATCATAAGAAATATATCGTCCTTGTTTTCACGAAGTGACGGTAGTGAGGAAAATTGTAACGCAAAGTGAATGCAATTTTTTTTCACTACCGTCACTTCGTGAAAACAGCGACGATATATATACATTGAACATTAACCAGTATAATGTGCAGACTTATGCACACAGATCCAATCTCAGTATAAAATCATATGAAATATATATGCAATAGACACTCACTATTTTGATGTGCAGACTTATGCACGAAAATACAATCTCAGTACGATATCATTTGAAATATGTATACATTGACATTAACCATTAAATTGTGCATAACTATGCACACAGATCCAATCTCAGTACGATATCATATGAAATATATATGCAATGGACATTCACTATTATGATGTGCAGACTTATGCACGAACATCCAATTTCAGTACGATATCATATGAAATATATATATACATTGAACATTAACCAGTATAATGTGCAGACTTATGCACACAGATCCAATCTCAGTATGATATCATATGAAATATATATGCAATAGACACTTACTATTTTGATGTGCAGACTTATGCACGAAAATACAATCTCAGTACGATATCATTTGAAATATGTATACATTGACATTAACCATTAAATTGTGCATAACTATGCACACAGATCCAATCTCAGTACGATATCATATGAAATATATATGCAATGGACATTCACTATTATGATGTGCAGACTTATGCACGAACATCCAATTTCAGTACGATATCATATGAAATATATATATACATTGAACATTAACCAGTATAATGTGCAGACTTATGCACACAGATCTAATCTCAGTATAAAATCATATGAAATATATATGCAATAGACACTCACTATTATGATGTGCAGACTTATGCACGAAAATCCAATCTCAGTACGATATCATATGAAATATATATACATTGACATTAACCATTACATTGTGCATAACTATGCACACGTACAGATCCAATCTCAGTACGATATCATATGAAATATATATGCAATGGACATTCACTATTATGATGTGCAGACTTATGCACGAACATCCAATTTCAGTACGATATCATATGAAATATATATATACATTGAACATTAACCAGTATAATGTGCAGACTTATGCACACAGATCTAATCTCAGTATAAAATCATATGAAATATATATGCAATAGACACTCACTATTATGATGTGCAGACTTATGCACGAAAATCCAATCTCAGTACGATATCATATGAAATATATATACATTGACATTAACCATTACATTGTGCATAACTATGCACACGTACAGATCCAATCTCAGTACGATATCATATGAAATATATATGCAATGGACATTCACTATTATGATGTGCAGACTTATGCACGAACATCCAATTTCAGTACGATATCATATGAAATATATATATACATTGAACATTAACCAGTATAATGTGCAGTATAATGTGCAGACTTATGCACACAGATCCAATCTCAGTATAAAATCATAAGAAATATATATGCAATAGACACTC